>PVJA010010118.1:0-58529 GCA_004027025.1 Myocastor coypus
CCCCTTCCCCCTCTCCAAGCCAGTTAGGGGTGTTTCCACTTATCTATTCCTCTGTTTACCGTGGCTGTTTTCAGAACCAGCAGCAGCCCCCGCCTCATTCCACCCAGACCAGGCAGGAAGAGCGAAGGTGTGTGGAGGGGTGAGGAGGAGGCTGACTCAACCTTCCTGTGCAAACCTCACAAACACATCTTGGTTTTGATCTCTGATCCCGGGTGGCTGCCACCCCACGGCCCGCAGCTGCTTTCACTTCAGCCTCCCATCTCTCTCTCCATTGCCATGCTGGCTATTGCCTAACAGCAGGCAGCGTTCTACCTCCCTGTCTTCCTGCCTGTGTCTTACGCTCTTTACAGCCCACTCACCTTAGAGGGCTGTCCCAGCCTTCCGGGCACCTGGTGGGCAGGCAGGCTCCCCGGAGGAGGACTGTGCTATCAACCGTGCCTTTATGGCTGTCCCGGATGTAGCTGTGACCTCTGTGAATCATGTCCCCTGGCCTCATCCTTCTCCCAAACTCCAGCCACTCTCAGTAGTAGGGAGACTGGTGCTTCTCCCTCAGGGTTGGAATACGGGGGAGCTGGTACAGATTTGGAGAGAGCACAAGACGGATTCTGACATGTAGACAGGTCCTCAGTAAGCACTTGGACCCAGGGTTCTGGCACCTAGGGGAGAAGCCTGGGGGTGGCTAGGAAGGAGTCCTTGGAGTCTTCAGACAGCAAACCAGCTGCAGGCGAGACTAGCGGCAGACCCTGCTGGGTCAGGCCCTCCTGGGGGTCAGACTGCATGCCAGGAAGAAGGCAGGAGCCTGTGGAATGAGAACAGGGGCGCAGGGGATGAGCCCTGGGTGCCTCCCGGGGGAGAGGAACCTGCCAGAGGGACAGTAGCTGAAGTCCTTCCAGACCACCCACCAAGAGCCAAATGAGGAGCTAGATCATCTCTGAAAGGAGGAAGTGGCCAACTTTCTCACATGCCACAGAGAAATCAGGTGACTCTGTGACTCAGTGTCACGGAACCCAGGGGCAACTTTGGCTGGGGAGGTCCAGGGCCAGGGTGGAGGGATCCTGGCCTCCCTGACTTAAGGAGTAAAGGAGAATGAGGAAGTGGAGGTGGCGGAAATAAACAACTGTGTGAGGAAACATGGCTGGGAAAGAAAAGCGAAGGACAGGTTGGGGGCTGAAGGAAGGACGGACCCAGCTGGGAGGGAAGCTAAAGCAGTCCATTGTCATGAATGGAGTACTTCCTTGGGCCCCGATAGGTGGGAGAAGTCGTCCAGAGTGTGGGGAGACGGATTTGGTAGGGGTATGCAGGAGCCCAGGACATGTTCATAGAGCTCCAGGCACGGCACCAAATGGGGGCACTAGGTGCTGTTTGAGTTGGGTCATCTCTCGATTACCCATGACGAAGGGGTTCCAGAATTTTCCATGGACACTAAAAAGTTGGACACTCACAGGCATTCCACAAATGACTTAGCCTTGCATGTAACCTGTCCACTTCGAATCATTTCTGGGTTACCTGCAATACCTATTGGTGTATAAATGCTACATGAATAGTAGTTATACTGTAATTCTAGAGAATAATGACAAGGGAAAAAAAATGTCTACGTGCTCATTTCAAGTGCAGTCTTTTTTTAAAAAAAAAATATTTTCAATCTGAAGTTGGTTGAATTCATGTTTGTAGATCCTGCGGATGCAGAGCACTGACTACATTTCTAAACGACCTAAGTCTCTGGGACACAGGCATGACCAAGCTCATTTTGCCTGTGAGCAGCTGAGCCAGAGAGAGGTTAAACATCAGACACACGGCCGCATAGTCAGCAGACGCTTCCACAGTTCCAAGTTAGCTCCCTTGTGCTCACATAACCCTGTCCACACCTTTGTATGTCACTGGTCACACCCATTTCTAACCTGGCACTGGACTACGAGTGTCCTGCAGGTAGGGACTCAACCTCTTCTGCCTTCAGTATTCCCAGCTCCTAGACACACTGCCAGTGTACAGAAAGCTCCAGAACACTGTCTGAGGCATGAGCAAAAATTATCTTCTCAAGGTCAATCAGAACAGTTTGAGCATTAAGTGAACCAAAGAGGGAGAAGTATAAGCAGACCACATATCTGACAAAGGCTTTGCATCAACAATATAGTTTTTAATCTCTAAAAAGTGAAAAGTAAAGACAATATCCATTCAGAAATAACAAAAATTAGGAAGAGACGTTTCACCCAAGATGACCAAGAGATGGACAATCAGTGCCTGAAGTGAGTTCAATGTCATTAGCCAGGGGCCTGGGAGATAGCTCTGTGGCACAAGCGCCTGCCTGGCAAGTGCAAGGTCGTGAGTTTGAACCCTGGTCCTGAAAAAAAAAAAAAAAAAAAGAAATCATTAGCCAATGGGAAAATGCAAATCAAAACCAGGACATCACCAGATACCTGAAAGAAGAGCTCTGATAAAAAATAGAAACAACACTAAATGCCAATGAGGAAATGGATCGCTCACTTAGTAACGGGTATGCGCAGTAGCAGAGTCACTCCAGAAAACACTTCTGCAGTTTCTTAAAAGCCCAGACATGCGCGTACCATATGACCCAGAAATTGTGTCTGTGGGAGCCCAGCCCAGAGAAATGAAAGCACATTTGCACAAAAACTCTGAACATGACTATCCATAGCAACCTCTTTGTAAGAGCCTCAAACTGGAAACAACCAAAACATCCTACAAGGCGACGGGCTCCATGAACTTGGCGTGTCCGCCTGTGGAACACTATGTAGCTTGACAGCTGAGCATTTTGCTTAGTGAATGAAATATTGATGTCTGCAACTTGGATGACCCTTAAGGACATTCTGCTGAGTGAGCAAATCCCTTTTCTCAAAAGGCCACATGCAAGAGGATTCCATTTATGTAGTACTCTCGAAGTGACAGAAATAGAGAAAAAATCCTCCGGCCTGAGGATTATTGCCAGGTGGCTGCCAGGAATGAAGGAGAGGGTGCCTGTAAAGGAGTGGCAAGAGGGGCATCTCTGCCACAATGGAACGTATGTTTGACGGCAAACTTACACCAATGTGTGTGGGTGACAGTGTGGCAGAGGGGTGTACATGCAACATACTTTTCTGATGTGGACACCACTCTCAAATTGTGTAAGATACAGCCACTAAAGGAAACCAAGAACGGAGTCCGTGGGACTGCTCCCTACTGCCTTTGTACATCACTGGGAAGGCACAGTTATTTCTCAATACATTAGCAATAGAAGGAGCAGATTATCATTCACAGTAAAAGAAGAATCCTTGAATCTCTGCTGATATAAAGAAATGGATGGAGGGGTGGGTGGGTGGATGGATGGATTGGTGGATGGATGGGTGTGTGGATCAGTGGGTAGGTGGATAGGAGGGTGGATGGATAGGTGGATGGGTGTGTGGATCAGTGGGTGGGTGGATGGGTGGGAGAGTGGATGGGTGGGTGGGTGGGTGGACAGATGAGTGGGTGGATGGATAGATAGGTGGATGGATGGGTGGATGGGTGGATGAACGTGAACTAAGGCAATGAAAAACTCATGTTCACAGGGCATCAACAAATAAATATAGAGAGAGAGCTGGGTTAGAGCATCTCCAGTTGCCAGCCACCACACAGATAACTATTCCGGGCAAGGATTATCCCTGGGTGCTCAAAGCGGTGGGCAGAAATATGATGAAAAATGGGGTATTTGATCACCTCAAAATATTTTCTAAGCTAGCTATTGTTTTCCAAAGAGAAAAAGCCGTCGCTTTGCAGTGAGGAATCTTGTCACCACCTCCCCAACTAAGTGGTCCAAGTGATCACTGCTGAGAAGAGGACAAAGGGACATCATGTCTGTGTTGGCACGAGGCACCGAAGAGGAGGCAGTGTCATTCCCGGGGCAGACAGCCAAGGCTGTGCCATCTGAGTCTGATATAGAGGAAATGTTGTGCCAACCCACAGGAGATGCAGCCTATAAAATAACTGGCTGGGTCCCTTCAGGCATGATCCGACCGTGAAAGAAAGGAAAAGTCCGACTGAGAGGCTGTTTGCAATTAGAGAAGATAAGATGAAAACATGCTGAAGTATTTAGAGGCAAAAGACTTCTGAAACTTACTTTCAATTGCTTCAGAAAAAAAAAAAATATGTATATACACACATATATCATCTGTGTGCGTATACATACATCTGTGGAGACAAAGACATATAGCAAAAGGGACAGTTAGAAAGGAAACTAAAAAGCAAATAAGCAAATATGGCGAAGCATTAACATTTGGGACTCCCTTGTATATTTTTGCAATCTACGCTGAAAGTATTTTTTTAAAGTTGAAAACATAAAAGAGAACAGAGGATAAAGTTAGTAAGCCTTTTTTAAAAATGTATTAGAAACTGCTGTTCCTTACCTAATTGGAGAACGGAAATGGCTTTGTATCCATTTTCTCATTAAGGCCCCAGGATCACACACAGTGAGGTCTGGCTCTTGCCATCGCTGGGGGTTGGGGGCTTACAGTAGAGTCAGTGATGCTCCCCGCGTGCCCCCCTCCGTGTAGGTGAGTGCGTGCAAGGCCAGCTGCGGCCAGCTGGGAGGAGAGGCGTGACGTCTCCTCACTTGGCTTCCAATGTACTTCCTCCTCAGAGGAGCTAACAGCCTGCTTTAGCTCTCAGCACTGCAACCGAATCCCTGGCACGTCCAGTATAAAGGAGCAGAGGTTTATTTGAGGCCATTGCTCAGAGATCTCAGTCCATGGTTGCCTAGCTCCAAGGCATCAACATGGTGGGAGAGGTCTTGGCGGAGGAAAGCCGCTCCCCATCTGGGAAAGAGAACAGGCAAGGTAGAAACAGAAAGGGACGGGCATGCACCTTCCCGGGTCCCCGGGCCCCAGGACCTCCCACCAGGTCCCTCCTAAGTGCTGTGAATGAGCTAACCCATTGGTGTGGCTCGTGTCTTCGAGGCCTAATCACTTTCCAGCCCCACCGCCAAACACACAAATCTTCTAGAGGACATTTCTGAGCCAAACCATGACAGCAGCAAGTCAGACACAGGCCATGTGCAAATCCAGGGCTCCCCTTCTCTCCCACAAGTTGGGATACTCATACAGACTAAGGCGTACAGTGGAGTGCCCAAGCTGCTGGGTCAGATGTGTGGCCGCAGCCACTCCTTACAGGAAGACAATGCAGGCCTGAGAGGGAGCAGAGCTCCTCCCCACGTGGGCCATGCTCTTCATGAGTCACACAGTGCAGAGCCAGGAGTTGTGAAGCCAGAGTCTGGCTCCCAGTCTGCTTTGAGTCACTATGGCTCCCACGAGCAGGGAGCTCACCAGTTCTAGGTCTCAGACTCCTCATCTGGCGAGTGGGGCAGGTAACTCTTGCTTGGCCTCCTCTCAGAGATGGCTCAGGGGAATGTAAGGGGCAGGGAAGCCTCTGGAAGCATCACATGGTGAAGCTGACTCTGGGTCTGAAATGAGCATGGCTCTGTGCTGAGAAAATGGAAGCCCACACAGAGGTGACTTGTCCTCTCCCTCATCCTTCCATTCCTCTATCTATCCTTCCCATCCATCATCCATCCATATATCAACACCTATTCATTCAGCTTCCACCTGTCCATCCATCCATCCACCTGTCCATCCATCCATCTGTCCATCTATCCATCCCCCCATCCATCCAACTTCCATCCATCAATCCAACTTCCATCTATACATTCACTCATCCAGTCAGCCAGCCAGACAACTTCCATCCATCCATCCATCCATCCATCTATCCATCCATCCATCCACTCATCAATCCACCCACCCACCTGTCCATCCATCCATCCTGCTTCCATCTATCCATCCACCCATCCATCCATTTCTGCACCCAGCATCTCCCTGACTGTCTACTCAGTAATCTACCCACTCATCCAATATTCCTCCAGTGCTCTATGCATTCACCAGATAGAGGGTTCAATGCTAGTTAGTACCAGCTACCAGCTCAATTCTGGGGTTCAGTGTTGAATAAAACGAACTAATAGCTTCAGCTCACAGTCTAAAGGACCAGTGACACAAACTGAACAAATACACTAAAAGCTATTGAAAAAAAAAAAGAAAAGGCCAGTTGCTATTGGAACTTAGAGGCAGGGGTTATGACGGATGGTCACTGCTAAATGCAATGACCTAGAAAGCAGAACTGGAGGGGACAGCAAAAGTATATGTGGCAAACCAAAGGGGCAAGGACTGTGTTTGTGGCAACAGCCAGGCCTAAGGGCAGGCAGTGAGGGGGTGGTACACCCAGCAGGAAGCCAGATGTAAAGCAAGTGAGGCCTCAGAGGGCACAACAAGGCAGGACAGCGTCCAGCAGCTTCCTCTGAGGCCACTTTCTGCCCCCAAGGAGCACAGCTTGGCTCCATGCACAGCAGAGCTGCTCAGCCCAACAGGGTCCGAAGCCCCTGGCAACCTGGCCTACTCAGCTCCAAGCAGGAGGGTGCAGTTGGCAGAGAAGCCACTGTGGCCACCAGGCCGAGGCCAAGATGGGCCTGGCCACTGAAGGGCGGCACCCAGGGCCCTGGGCAGCCTGCTTGGGATCCACAGTTTCCCACCTTGGGAAGGTCAGTCCTGCTCCTTCTCCTGCTGCAGCAAGGCCCTCAGCCTGGGAAGCTGAATGTTGGCTCCGTTTCTCCATGGCTTGCAAGCCCTGGGAGCGAAGGCAAGTCAGCCCACTCCCTCCAGCTTAGGTTCCTTCATGTGTAAAGGAAAAAGAAGTGAACTGGGGTGGAGACACTTCTCTGCTCTTCTGTAGGAGAGAAAAGTTCCCAAGGAAGCACGCTTCATGCTACAAATCTTACCCGGCATAGATGCCCAGGGCCTGCGCATCTCACTGCTAAGTGACGACACTTCCTGCCTCCCTCCTGAGCCCCATCTGCAGGGGAGAGGAGAGGGTGACACTGTAAGCTGTGAGCTGTGTCCTACCTTCCCTCCTCCTCACTTGCCATAAGGCAGCTCTGGTGGAGGACCCAGAGCAGACCAGAGGTGGCAGCTGGACCTAGCCCAGAGGGGTCAGGGTTCCCTGGTCTGGAGCTCTAGGAACAGGAAATGCTGGAAGCCTCTGAGCTGGAGGGGAGGAGAGGGCTCCGAGGGAAGGCATCTGAGGTGACGTTGGAAGCACCGGAGATAAACTGGGGATTTGAGCTTGATTTCCTAGGATTTATTTTAAACCCCACTACCTGCTGAGACAGCAGATGAAAGTCACACAAACCCACAGTCAGTAGCTAATGAGCAACGTCTCAGCCACCCCCTGGTTTGCTCACCACCTCCCTGTCCGGCCTCCTGTCTGACGCTTGTCACCTTTGTCTTCCAGCCTCTGCGTTCTCACCATCAGCCATTCAAGCTACCATACAAGGGGCCCTCACAGGTGCCACTGGGTCATGCTGACCTCCATCTGAGTGTGACCCACTGGGCGGCCACCTCAGTCCCCAAGCTGTGGGATCCCCTCTTCCCAGCTCCCCCGCCCCCAGCAAAGGCTCGGGTGGTCAGTTGTCTACACAGCCTGCCACGGTTGTGCTGCGGCTCTACCCACATCTCCCTACGCTGAGTCCCCTGCACTTCCTTGTGTAGCTACTAAGCTCCCCGGTGCCTGCGAAGTGACTTCTGTCCCAGCTGGTGGTTGCTCCAACACCAGAAGCAGTCATGCTGGTAGGACAGGCCTGCTCAGTCCTGTAGAATCCCCACAAGGCCTCTGCCTTTGCCATCCTCACCCCTAGGTGCTGCTGCTAAAGGTACTCGGTAGATGCGATGGATATCCACAGCCACCTGATGCCCACCACAAGAAGTTACCATCCATGACCTGGTGGGCCAGTCCTAACCAGCAGAAAGACCTTAGCCGCAGCCCTGAGGTTGGTCTGCAGGTGCAGAGACTCCGTCTGCAAAGTGCAGCCTGTGAGCTTCCAGTCTGCTGCCACACATTTCAGATTCACTGGGCACTGAAGTCAGGGTAGCTGAGGTCTTTCTATAATCTCTTGTGGCTTCCCTGTCTCTGGTAGAACTCTGACACACATGCAGTAGCAGCTAACATCAATTATGCCAATATTCAGTGGGTAGAGGGAGGACCCAAAGGAAGCCCGATTCCTGTACAAGGCTAAAATAGTAAAACTATCCTATTTTACCCACATTAGCATGTCCCATTCATAGTTCCATTTATTGAAAACATTCAGAAAGGCAAAGTAACTCACCTAGCGTCACACAGCTTATTAAGGGGTGCACTGCCATTCCAGTCTAGGTCTATCTGATCCCAGAGATCAGGCACTCACTAATCACTCCAACAATATGCTGGTAAGTGGGAACCAAGCGGCCTTCCCAAAACACACGTGTACATACCTACGTGTGCAACTTCACTAGAAACTTTCCTGCTATACAAGATGATAGCACAATCTATGCATAACAGTGAAACACACAGAACTGTTCATTATAAATTTCATCTAGTAAATGGATTCTCACAGAATGTTTCCATTGGTATTTTCTGAATTCTTGTGTCTATCGCCAAGTTGTTGTTACAATTAACAAATGAGTGTAATTTCTCTACGAGCTCTCACTGGGGCTTTTGTTGACAGAAATGAGTTAGATGAATGTGAGGCCGGGGAGACAGATGTTGAATTTCATTTGTTCGGTAGCGACAAGCTATTTCTACGCTGGAGACGGTAATAGTTTTGTTTCCCTTTTTTCATGCATGAATTTGGTACAGGGTCTCACTATGCAGCTCAGACTCATGGTGACCCTCATGTGTTCAGCCCTGTAGCACTGGGATTACAGGTGTGCACTAGCACTGGGATTACAGGCGTGCACCACCATGCCCAGACTCCTTCATCCAGCTCAGCGTGCCCCAGGGGCAGGGCCAGGGCAACATATGGGACTGGGGGATCAAACCCTGGTTCCTGTGCTTCCCAAACCAGGCACTTAGTCCACTGACCTAGCTCACTGGGCCCAATAATAGCTCTTAAATACTGAATGTATATGTTCTACACATTGTGTCTTACCCACAATATTGCAGCTACCTACATTTAAATTTAATTTCCATTAACTTTCTCCAATTTTTTTTTAAGTCTAGGTAGCAAAAAGGAGTCAAGCCCTGATAAATAGCCCCTGCTGATCTCTGCGATATGAGTATCATTTCTATGACTTATTTCTAGCCTCTGTGTGAGCTGCTGAGGGGGCTGAATGGAGCCTCCGGGCTGCTCACCGTTACCTAATATTTCTGCTATGCTGATCCAGGAGAGTTAAACAATTCCAAGAGCCTCCTTGTGAATTTTTTTTTTTTCAGGATGGTACCAGGAATCAAACTTAGGACCTTGCACTTACCAGGAAGACTCTGTGTCACTGATCTACATCCTTGGTGTCCTTGTAAAATATGACACCAATAGCATATGGGGGAATTTTTAGTGTTCATTAGCTCTATTTTTAAATCTAACTATACATTTACCTATTGGAATATTTATTTTATTTTATTTTTTGAATTATTTATTTATTTATTTATTTTTCTTGTTTCAGAACTTTTGTTTGTTTATTTATTTATTTTTATGGCCGGCTCAGCCTGCCCTGAGGGCAGGGCTGTTGCAGCACGTGGTGCCAGGGATCGAACCGCAGTCCCTGCAGCTGCCTAAGTTTTCCTAAGCAGGTGCTTTAGACCACTGAGCCATCCTGCTGGGCCCCTTGAATGTTTAAATGATAACTTTCAGACACATGGACTCGCCAGGCTCCTGAGAACCTCGCCACTCACTCAGGTGCCTGGGTGGGCCCTTTCAAAGCATGTTGCCTTCAGAAGCAGTCAAGGTTCAAACCTCAGATGCTCCATGATTAATTCACAGTCCTGGGCTCTCTCACCCCCAACCCCCACCTTTTAAATTTTTGAGACAGATTCTTGCTAAGTTATCTGAGTTGGCCTTAGACTTGTAATTCTTCCTGCCTCAGCCTCCTGAATGGCTGAGATTATGGGTGTGTGCCATCATGCCTAACTTAAATGCAAATTCAGCTGCGAGGTCCTCCTTGATCTCCATCTTCCCCTCTGGAAGGATAACATCCAGGCACCTATTGTGTTGTTATTATTTATTTCTATGTCTGTCTCTGTTCCAGACAAGAGTCTTGAGGACTGGGACCTTAAACAGCAGCCCATTCATCTTTGTAACACTCACTGTGCCCAGCTCAGGGGTCTCAGAAAAATTTGTTGATTTAAAATGTATGACAGGGGTCTTTCAACTATTTTAAAAGCCCAGAGGTTCCACGTAGAGGTCTCTGGGATCATCCCAACGCTGGTGGGAGAGCTGAATCGGCAGGGAGCTCTGAAAATTACAACGAGGTGCCATGGAAAAGGACCATCAGGGGCCTGGCAGGATGGCTCAGTGGTCTAAAGTGCCTGCTTAGGAAAGCTTAGGCAGCTGCAGGGACTGTGGTTCGATTCCAGGTACCACAGGCTGCGCCAGCCCTGCCCTCAGGGCAGGCTGAGCCGGCCATAAAAATAAATAAACAAACAAACAAAAGTTCTGAAACAAGAAAAAAAAATTTAAAAATTAAAAAAAGGAAAAGGATCATCAATAGATAAGTAAGAATTCCTAGAAATTAAAATTATCATTGGCAAAATTATAAAACTCAACTTAAAATTTGGAATACAAAGCCAAAAAAATATGGCCCCAAAATTTCCCAAAGCTACTGGCATACAATATAGAAGTTCAGCAGCCATTCAGAAGTTCAGCATTCCACTACTAGTAGGAATTCTAGAACAAGGAAAAAAAGGAGGAGGAGAGGGAATTAGTGCAGAAATAATTACATTTTTACCAACCTCAAGGGCCTAAGAGGAACACTGAATCTTTAATTTGAAAGGACTGAGAGAATGCCAAGTAGACAGAATTAGGGGATTTAAAAATACTAAAGATTAAAGAAGATGCTACACACTTCTAGAGAAACCAGGACATCAACTTTGAAGAACCAGAAGCTTAGCTTTTTTTTTTTTTTTTTTTCCTAAAAAATAAGCAGAACTCAGAAGACTTCATTGTCCTCAACAGTAATGACTGTGACCAGAAGGATCATAATCAGTCTTACAGAATGATTCCTGTGTCCTGGTTCTAACCCAAGCACTTTACACATATAAGCCAATTAATCATTACCACAATTCCATGAACTAAACACTAGTGTTCTCTTGGTTATAGATGAGATAACTGAGAGGTAGGCTAAGGTCTAGTTCATGTAATGTTAATGTTTGAACCCTGGCAGTGTGATTCCAGACTCAGCAAATGAGTGTCCATTAGCTCTCTTTTTTAATCTACCTGTAAATTTACCTAGTTTAATTTCTAAGTGACAACTATTAGACACCATATTCTGTCTGTAAGGGCTGAATAGATTTGGACTGGGAATTCTATACCCAGCCAAACTGTCCATAAAAGATATGTGCATGTGAGGGGAAGGGGAGATCACATTTAGACATTTAAGGACTCAGGAGTGTATTCCCTATATTTTCTTTCTAAAGAGTTATTTGAATACATATCTTAACGAAACAAACTCAGATACAAAAGATAAAGTTTTTGAAGTAAAAATTGGTAGAATTCATTCAGGGATCCAATGTACAGGAATTACAGAATGATCTATGTGCAGCCGTCCCAAGAAGGCTGCTTAAGAAATAAGAGCAGAGAATCAAGGACCCAGGTAGCGTAATGTCAGGAAGAAGCAACTGGGGCTGGCCAGATAGCTCAGTGAACTAAAGCACCTGCTTAGGCAGAGCATACCAACCAGGGTTTCATTCCCTGGTGTGCTGTGCCAGCCCCACCCTCAGGGCACTGAGACAACATTTGAGACTGAACATGGTGGCATGCACCTGTAATGCCAGCACTTGAGAGACTGAAAACAGTAGGATCACTACAAGTCTGATCTGTGGAGTGAGACCCTGTACTAAAAATATTCGAAGAAGAAGAAGAAGAAGAAGAAGAAGAAGAAGAAGAAGAAGAAGAAGAAGAAGAAGAAGAAGAAGAAGAAGAGGAAGAGGAAGAGGAAGAGGAAGAGGAAGAGGAAGAGGAAGAGGAAGAGGAAGAAGAAGAAGAAGAAGAAGAAGAAGAAGAAGAAGAAGAAGAAGAAGAAGAAGAAGAAGAAGAAGAAGAAAAAGAAGAAGAAGAAGAAGAAAAAGAAGGAACTGATTCCAAGAATTAATTACACAAGGAGATCAAAATACTGAGGTGGGATGAATAGGCCTGTGGGCTTTTTTTTTTTTCCAAAAAAAACAATAACAAACACCAAGAAGCAGGGAAAGAGAACAAATTCAACAAGAAACTAAAGGTTCAAATTCAAAAGAAACCATAAGTTGACATAATTGGATGATTTTAGAGGGAATAAGAAATGAAAATCCATTCATGTTGACACCACAAGGATTTTCCTGTGGGAAACTTGGAAATCATGATCTTGTACCATAGAGAAGAAAGTAAGTCAGGCGCAATATACTCCCTGGGTCACATGGGACAGTATTAAATCATCTACATAACCTAACCACCGAGCCTTAGTTGTTTTACAGATAAAAGAGAAAAGTCTTAATAACAGACACAGAGTAGAAGCACCAGTGATCAACGTTGAGAAGACAACTTTAAAAACAAAAGAAATAAGAAAGTAGGATATAGGATAAAATAGGGATGGGGTGAAAAGGAAGACATTAGTATCTATAGCGTATTAACCGATATCTTTGTCTTCTAGAAAGAGGAAGGTCCAAATATTTTTAAACTTATAAAGTTAAGCTATAGAGAAACTAAGCTAGGAACAAAGTTACAAAAGTGTGAACAGAGTAAATGCTGTAGAAATGAGAAGCATAATTATCCCTTCATCTACCATGGCCAAGCATAAATAAGTAATGCTAAGGACAGCTGCGCGGCATCCCTGCTATCCCATGTAATTATTAGCTTTGTGCCTTTTCACTGTCTAGTTTCATTGTTGTGGATTCATTACATGCCCCCTGATCTAAAGTTGAAAAGTTAAGCAATGTTTACTTAAACACATGGCATGGAACAGCCACCAGAGGAAATCAAACAAAATCTGTTACAAGTGGCTGTCTCATGGGGATCAGGTAGGATGGGGCAGGACACATTTGTCACAGTTCATTCAACTGCAGTTATAATGTGTGTGTGTTTCGTGGGATGAAACTTAGACTTCCACAAACTTGATTAAACTGAATGAGGAAGTCTATGGGAACGGCAGGGCAGGTGAGAGGACATGCTACATTATTTGATTTTATTGAAACAATGTACATTTTTATTTGGATGAGATTTTTCCAAGTGCACACTAAAAATATTTTGAAGACAGTTTTGTTGGGGAGTGTGGGGTGATGATTAAGGTTCTTACTGACTTGGGTGCTTCCTAAGATTTTAGATCAAAGTTAGAGAGCAGAACATTTCCTCTGGGGCTCATTGGCCTCTTCTGAACAGAAGGAAGAGTTTAGCAATTAGATGGGGGGGGGGTCTTCTTCGGATTCTCCTGGGGAGACAAAAGAGTTATCAGTGCCTAGGACCCATCTGCAAGAGGTTTTAATATAAGTGGCATTTTTTACAAGTCCTGTTGGTGGTCTTCATGAACAGCCAGGATAAGGACTACAGGATTTGGTGAAGGATCTTGGGACTCCATGGTATGTGAAATTCAAGATGGCCACTGGTGGTTGAGCTACCAGCTGGTTACAGAGAAAATCAGCCAGCCATTCTTTGTCCTTTTGCAGATGGAGAAACTGTGGCCCACTGGCTGGGCTGGCTGATGTCAGAGCAAGGGTGTCTGATGTCTAGCTGCCTGGCCCTCTTCCCCACCTGCAGGGCTCCACGCACTCAATACAAGAAGGGCACTGATGCACTAACAGCTACTGGCTGAGTGCCTACCACTTGCCGAGCTCCATACCAAGCTCAGCCTAGCTGCATGCCGAACTCAGACGAGCTCCCGTCCTGTGTACCTCCGGCTCCCCTGCAGCACCTCCATTGCAGTTCAACCAAGGGCTGCTTTGAGAAGTCAGGTGACTCATCTTATCCGTGTCCCTGTCCTTAGGCTCTGTACCAGGATTTCTCAACTTGTGGCTCTAAGCCACATTTTTTTTTTATCCTCTACATTTTCTGGAGTGCTAAGAAGGGAGAGCTGGGGGCCGCTCCCCAGCATTCTTGGATAGCATTCTTGGAGGTGGGACTCAAGCAGTTTCCCATTAACCAGAGTGTGTGATGGCTGAGAACCCACAGCAGCAGAGCCCCGCCGTTCCTGGGCGTTCTTGTCTTTGCTGCGGCACCCTCCCTGCTATCTCAGGTCCTTTGCCGCTGGTGCTGCCTCTGCTGGCTAGCAGCACAGCTCCACAAACCCCTCCCAGGTCTAAGCTTCTTCTGGGAAGCCTGTTAATGATTGAGCCTAGGGAAATCCTTCCCACTGTGCACACCTTCACGCTGATAGTGTTTTCCTCTAGGAGCTTCCTATAGCAGGGACTTAACAACCCGCAGGATTTTTGTTTATTGTCCTCTCTGCTCCACTCTGAACGGTGGATCCTTGTGTCCAGTGCATTGTTCCTAAATCCTAGTCTACATCGGCACCTTGTAGTGTGCCCAGGTACGTAGCCAGAGAGGAGCCAGGCCAGGCTGTCTGACACCCAGTTCCCTTCTGAACCTCGGTGTTAGCCACCCCAGAAACGCAGCAACCTGGCCCGATGTGGGTATCCTAACCATTAGATCCTTCTCTAGACCCCTAAATCACTCTGCTCACATATAACAAGTGTGCTTTATTTTGATTTGTCTTATGAATCCTGATAGCAAATAATTAAGGAGCAGGCAAGAG
Organism: Myocastor coypus; assembly: GCA_004027025.1. Classification (NCBI taxonomy): domain Eukaryota; kingdom Metazoa; phylum Chordata; class Mammalia; order Rodentia; family Myocastoridae; genus Myocastor; species Myocastor coypus. The sequence continues at coordinate 14,754 of PVJA010010118.1, forward strand.
CTTGGGTCTTCTTTCACAGCCTCAACACCAATCCCCAGATAAAATATCTGGGCAAAGCTGAGTTGCATGCCCTGGCATTTCTGCAGGCTGGTGAGAACAGCCAGGTGAACCTGACAGGCCCACTGAAGTCCTGGACCTCCGTCTTCCAGATGTTCCAGTGGCACCTTGAACGAAAGACTTCTGAACCAGAGCCCACTGTCTCCAGTCAAAGGGAGGCAATTAAGAACGTGCCAGAAATTGGGCCCGGTCTGGCCTTCTGCACGTTCCCAAGAAGACCAAAACAAAAGCCTCCTGTCATGGTCTAGAGCTGCTGTCCAGATTTAGGCGTGCCGGAGACCAGAGGTGCGAGAAAAGCTTGCCGAGCTTAAATGTGGATCAGGAAGAACTGTGGGAAGCTGAAACAGAGGGAAAAAGAGAAAAGGACAAAGGAAGAAAAACTGCCAGGTGTTTCATCCGCTATACTTTTGGGACTCAGGTTTTCTCTCCACCTTGTGCTACTTGAGCTGTTGTATAATTCTGCAAGATGCAGGAAGCTGATAGCAATGCGAGTGGCTCATATCCATATAAAAGGAAATGATGTTCAATGTCAACGCCATGCAATTGACTACTGCCTTGGAGTTGGTTTTTCTTTTCTTTTTACCAGTTTTGCATAGACAGCCAGCTTTTCTCATCCAGAGATTCTGCAGCCATGGATTCAAAAGCATGCCGAAAAAAAAATTGTATTGATACTGAACCTAGACGGACTTTATTTCTTGCTGCTGTTCCCTAAAAAAAGTAAAGCATAATGACTATTTATATAGCATTTGCACAATGTCAGGTATTGTAAGCAATCTAGGCCTGATTTAAAGTAGACAGCAGGATGGGGATATATTACATGCAAATGCTTACCCATTGTCTATTAGGGACTTGAGTATCTGTAGGTTTTGTGTCCATGGAGACCTTGCAACCAATTTCCCCATGGATACTAGGAGATGACTGTATTTGGAAATTAATTTCAGACTCTTGATGATGTATATGCATAAAATATATGATACATGTGTGTGTGTGTGTGTGTGTGTGTGGGTGTGTGTCTAGGTTTTGCATTTTCCTTTGAATTTATTTTAACATCTTAGTAGTTTCCTCATTAATTAGTGAATGCAGTTGACCCACATGTATTTTGCATTTCTATGAAAAGTTGTGATCATATCTTCTTAAGTCCCACGTATGCCTATGGAGGATTACTTCCCACAGTACAGATTCTGCCCCAGGGACCTGGGTAGAATGCAAGAATCTAGTCTTCCACACGCTCACAGTACAGGTCTTGGCTGTTGGCCTCTGGACATCGCTTGAGTGTTCAACCGACCTCTGGGTGATCCTCCTTAAAATAACACTCTACTGCACCTGTGCAGAGAGTGTCTGCGCCTTAGATTTGATTTATGAGCTTAAGGAATGTTAGGGATTTTGTTTTGTTGTGTTCATTGGTGAAGTGGTGGCATAACACAACCAGAGGCCTTTGAGGAAGAGCTCTTAGAAACTGACCAGCCCCAACCCAGGCTGCTACCCCTCATCTTGGCCCCTAATCTGTCGCCTGATCCACATGGGATCCCAAAGGCTTTAGGGACCTTCCTCGGTACAACCCTGCACCATGCAGCTTCCCATCTTCAACTCTGGATTAACCCCTACAGGAGGCCCGCGGGCTAGGAGGCAGCGATGCACCTACACCAGGCTTCCCTTTCAGCCTGGCCTCCGAGTTCTGGAAAATCATCTGGGAGCCCCGCATGTTGTGCTTCTCGGGCAGATGGGCACCCACCCTTACCCTGAGTTGCTTCTGCCACATGGGCTGGCAGGGGAGTCCTGGTGTTCTAAACCATGCCTCAGTAGTCTCTGCTCCTGGAGCAGTGACTCTGGGCTCTGCAATGGGCAACCGCTGAGCGCTGGGTCCCTCAGAGCTCACGAGCTCTTTCTTCAGGGCATCCAGAGAAAGACACACCGAACTGAGAAGTGACACGTAGAACAGAGGGCCTCTGGGCCTGTGTCCAGGGCTGAAGGCCTAGTGTGAGTAAGCAGGTGTGGGCTGCTGAACAGTGGGACAAAGCATTTCCCCTCTCCAAGCCTCTATTTTTCTACCTGTGCAATGGGGAGAGTAGCACTGAGAGTCCAGGCTTGTGGGCAAGCTACGAGCACAGGGTGCAGGTGAAGCGTTGTGGCCAGTCCCAGCTGGCTCTGTCTTCTCTCCACTCTGCACGGCACACTGCTCCTTATCACACCGGCCCTCCCAGGCCACGGGCCACCTCCCACCAAGGCACCTGTGACACTTCCCACACTGAGGCCACATGTTTTTCATAGCAGTTATCACAGAGATATTTACTGATGTTTTTATTTTCACTGCCACTTATCTGTCCCCTCCCAGAGGTCAGGGACCTTGCCTCTGTCCACGGGATGTCCCTGTCCCTAGGTCAGTGCTGGCACATGCAAAGCACAGTGAGCCACACCTGCCTGGCCGGAAGTGTCTAGCCCAGGCCTGGCCCTGAGCAGGGCTACGGGTAGGACACTTGGCGTACACGGTGGCCGGAAGGAGAGCCCTCTGCACCCTACCAAAGCAAGCAGAGGCAAATGGGTTGGCGTGTTTTTATTCCTCAATTTTCTTAAGCCTGGTGTCAAGGTGCCTCATCCTGGGCTATACTCTCCCAGAGTCCAGAGAAAGTCTGGGAAAAATTTGAGATCAAAGCTACAGGAGCTGACTGGGGTTGGGACCCTCAAATGTACCATACCTTGTGAGAACGGTACTGATGCCCCATTGTTTGGATAAGGAAACAGAGGCTTCAGTGGTTGAGAGCCCTGCCTCGTCACCCAGCCAAGACTGACAGAACAAGTCTGCTTGTCTCACCTCAAGGCCAAGCCCTTTGCTAGGCTGTAGACCGGAAGTGTCTCAGCGAGGCAGTGGGAACTCCCCACTGCCTTGGGAGAGAGCCCAAGTCCTCAGCAAGGCAGCAGTGACTCAGTGACCTGACTGATCCCACCACAGGCTACACTCCAGCTTGTCTCAGAGACGAGGATGTTCCCTGTGCCCTCCCTCTATCCCGCCCTAGCCGTGCTCTTGCTGAATCCCATCTACCCCAGGCGCTTCGGTTCAGCTCACCACCCCAGGACCCTCCCTTCCCTCTCCACAGAGCCCCACAGAGAACGCATGCTATCTGCACCCATTTCACAGGTCACAGGGCCCAGTTGAGGGAGTCCCTACCTGACAACTGAAGACTCTCCCCACAAAGACAACAGGAAGCTGTCTGGCCCACTGTCAGCAAAGACACTACCAGAGGCAGCTCCCTCTGGGATGGGGTTGGGGACCAAGCCCTGGCATGGCCGCCTGGGGTGGCTCACCTGATGCCAGCCTTTGGTGGGATGCAGACTAGCTCTTCTGCCAGAGGGCTCTGAGTCACCCTTGTCCCAGCTCAGCAGGGACCAGCTGCAGGGCAGTCATTGTGTCTGGGGGGGGGGGGGGAGTGACAGCCAGTGGCTGGGGCTGCTTGGGCTGCTTTCTCAGAGAACCAGTGTGGACACTGTCACCTCTGCCCTCCCTGGGACTGACCCTTTAGAAGATCGCCCTGCTTCCGGGTTCCCTAAAACCCTGGGGATGTATCTTCATGCACCCCATCCCCTTATTGCTCTTCCCTTAGCCTCAGTGAGCCACCCCAACCCAGAGTGGAGTCCTTTCCTGCCCCTCCCCGTCTCAGGCTGGAGGAATGCTTTGAGAAAGGTGGAATCTGGGGCTTCTGGATGCCCACCACCTCTGGGTGCCTCCGGCCTCCCAGCTTCCGCACACCAGGAATTGGATAGAGTCCAAGACGAGGCTGATGGCTCTGCTCTGGGCCTCGAGACTACAAGGAGGAGGAGACTGTGGCCGCAGGTGGCCCAGCTCCCGGGCCTGAATTGGCTGGGGCCCACGTGGCTTCCAATGGCTTGGGCAGAGCAGAGCCACCAAGGGGTCCACAGCCCCTGCTCTGCTGGCTGCCTTGTCACACTGGAAGGTGACAGAAGAACAGGCACATCAGCAAAGTTGAGGGACTTCAGGGGAGGCAAAGGCTGAACATACAGAGCAGCCGGAGTGGGCAACGGGAGGAGGGCATCGGGGCAGCTTGGGAGCCATTTAAACGTCCTGGTGCTTGGACGGAGCCGACTGCCTGCCACTTCCGCCACTGCAGTGCGGCTTCTGCCCTCTTCCCCTCATAATTACATTGAATCATTTCTCTTTGGACTGGCGCTAGGATTGAACCCAGGGCCATCAGGCTGAGCTACATCCTCCATCTTTTAAAAAAATTCTCATTCAACCAGGCTCCAAGTTGCCAAGATGCTGTTCACACGGAGTATCCTCCTGCCTCAGCTTCCTAAGGGCTGGGACCACGGGTGCGCCATTATGCCCAGCTCTCCTTCCGGCCTAACAGCAGGATTCGCCACTTGGCAGAGCAGCGTCCTGGACTCCCTCGAGGTTCCATGAGTCTGGGCATCATCGGGATGTGGTGGCTCTCGGGAAGGGTGTCTGCCCGGGTCACATCCCAGGTGTGAGGTCGAAGCACAGGTCCAAGGGACCACAGGGTTGTGTCAGGGTCCTTGTGCCAGTGGGCCCCTCCTCATCCCAGCAGTCTCACTGTGTGTGCTGCAAGGGGGAGCAAAAGGAGTCCTGTGGGAACCAGGCATGTGGGACAGAGGGGCAGGTGGACAAAGGCCTGCAGGGTCTGGGACCGGGGAGTGTGCCTTACACACTAATTCTTTTTTTTTTTTTTTTTTGTCTTTTTTGAGACAGAGTCTTGCTATGCAGTTCAGGATGGCCTTGAGCTCACTTTGGTAGCCCAGGCTGGTCTCAAACTCACATCGATCCTCCTGCCTCAGCCTCCCAAGTGCTGGGATTATAGGCATGAGCCACCACACCCAGCTCTTACACACTAATTCCACTCCTAGCCTGTAGAAATGAGTTTAAGATTCCTCCACAGCAATTTTTTTTTCTTTTCTTTGAAGGTCTTGCTATATAGTCCACACTGACCTTAGGCTCCCTATGAAGATTAGGCCGGTCTCAAACTCACAGTGATCCTCCTGCCTCAGCCTCCCCAATGCTGAGATTCTAAAGCGTGCACCACCACACCCAGCTACCACTTAGGCTTTTGATGGAGATGGCAGATTCCCCCTCCATCAAGGCTGCGTAAGGAGGTGGCTGTTGGCCTGCTCTGTGGTGACAAAGCTGACAGCCTCCGGCCCCAGGAATGACGAGAAAACACTTTGTGAGCCCACTCTGGTCAAGCAGACCAAGCTTCAGAAGGTGCCAAGGGAGAGTTGCACAACTAGGACAGCTCCTGCACCTGAGTGCCACAGAGGACTTAACACAGCTCAGGAGGACAGCAAAAGTGACTGACATCTACAGGACAGGGCTCGGGGAGAATCAAAGGCAGTGTCCCGAGGGGACAGGTGGCTGTAGCACCTGAGTTGGAGCATCTGTTCTCTAGGACAGTTGGGGAAAGGAAATAAAGCGAAATAGCCTGAAGTCCCACCAGGCAGGTGTGAGCAGCGGGGAAGGCGGGATTATTCTTTCAGGTAATTTCTGCCCACTCATTTTCGAACAGATCCAGGCAAGTGTTCTTTCCAGCCATGGATCGCTGTTTAACCAGGTGGCTTTGCAACTTCCTTTCACACTCACCACTGTGTCCCTGGCCTGTTGGCAAATGCACGTCAGCCCCTGCTGCTGCTCCGGCTGCGGCTGCAGGGCACGGGCAGATGTGCACGTCATATTTGGCCACTTTCCCGCGGCTGGTGCCCAGCGTATCTACAGCCACATCTTCTTAGGAATGTGTGGCAAAAGGAGGATTCCAGTGCAGACCCATGAAAAGCTCAGGAAGAAAGGTTTTGGGTTCACAGGGACTCTGTGTGTGTGTGTGTGTGTGTGTGTGTATGCAGGTATTTTGTGGTCTAGTTTGATTTTAACTCATTTAAAGACAGAAGCATAGAGCTCACTCACAGCAAGCTCCCCTCTCACACACATGTGTGCATATGCACACGCACACCCAGCTAGTCTCTTCTTCCCAGTACCCTGGATATCCGGCACCAGACAGTGCTGGGACCCGCTGTCTCTCTCTACACTAATGCCAGCCACAGTCACTGTGAGTCGGTGTCACAGACGAAGCAAGACCTTTATACCCTTCTCTGGCTTCTGCTGTTGAACCTGATGGAGCCTCTACCCAAACATCTTTGGCTCCTCCTTTCTGACAAATGGCAGAACACAGACAAAGCTCCTGCACCTGCCCTGGGCCACCTGCTGATGCCACCTGGTGCTCAGCATGTCACTGGTTGGAAATGAAATACAGGGTCACAGGAAAGGGTTCCGGAAGTGAGAATAGACTGTGTTAAACCTATGTCATCCGCCCTAATCGCCCCTATAGAGTCCCTGTCCCTCTCGCCCTCTCGTGCACACACACGTGCTCTTCCTTCTCTATGTGCAGACGGCAGGAGTCCAGAGCATGCTGTCTAGTGGGTGCTGTGCGTGGCAGAGCGTGTGCATGGTGCCAGCACACACACATGTGTGTGGGTCTGTTGGCGTGTGTGTGGATGTCTGGGTTCACCAGCAAGGACAGGGCATGCTCGCACAGCACCTATCCCAGTGGAAGAGACTATCTGGAGCCAGCGGTTGAAGAACCTAGGGACGGGGCCTGGACAGGTGCAGAGGAGCTGGCCCTCCAGGGCAGGAGAGCGAAGCTTCCAGTAATGGCGGGCTCTGTGAACTCCCAGCCCTGCCTCCTTGTCGCAGTGGAGAATGCCCACTTTATAATGAGGCACAGGCTGGCTTTCATTTATCTCTATTCAAGGCATTTACAAATGATTTATTGATTAAAAGGAACAGAAAAGAAAATCGCCCCCAAAACCTCCTGTCACTGTGATGCATCTCACATTAGGGCTTAGGGTATTCTCCGCGGGAACTGTGGTTTTAAAAATGCAGAAATGAATTTTTCATTACCAAGGACTCCATAAACTACCCTCGGGTTGAGACAAGAAGCAGATCAAGGAAGAACTCTGGTGGGCGTGGATGTCTCAAGAGCCGTGTGCATGTTTGCATGTGTGCGTGTGTGTGTGTGCATGGGGTTTGTGGTGCTGTATGCCATCTGCATAAATATACATGCGTTTTGTGCTGTGTGCATGTGTATGCTACGCTGCATGTCTGTTTCGCGTGAGTTGTACCTGTGTGCACACCACTCATGCGTCTATGTGTATCTCTGGGCACTGTGCTGAGCTCCTGGGCTCCGACAACCCCCCAATAAAGGTCACCTCTCCTCCCCCAGCCCACACCCTACACCCTGAAGGCCTGGCTGGGCTCTTTGCCAGGGCTCTGGGCTCAGGGAGCCCCCTCCTGCACTGTCCCAGAGGCCCCAAACCCCGGCACTCCCGTAGACCACGTGTCAGAGAGAGAGATTCAGAGGCCCGAGGCACTGCATCTGCGGCCGAGCCCCAATTTCCCATCCATTCCTGAGTCCTTGGTTCTGGAGATCTGGCCTGCACCCTGCAAATCTGCACTGAAGGTCAGCACCTGGGTCCCACGTTCTGATGCACATGGTTCTTTTCTCCTTTTCTGATCCCAGGGAGGGAAGAGCATCCAGGTCCCACATGCGTGGGCTTCTTAGGCACGAACAGCACCCATAGGAGACCGCTTCCCCTTTACACCTTCCCTTCAACTCTTGTTTCAGAACTTTTGTTTGTTTATTTATTTTCATGGCTGGCTCAGCCTGCCCTCAGGTCTGGCGCAGCATGTAGTGCCGGGGATAGAACCGCGATCCCTGCAGCCACCTGCAGGTGCTTTAGACCACTGAGCCATCCTGCCGGGCAAATTTTTATTTTATTTTTTCTTGATTCCCTTCAACTCTCAGACACTTAGAAACCAGTCCGCTTGGCTGTGGTGGAGCATGCCTGGGGTCCCCGCACTCAGGAGGCTGAGGCAGGAGAAGTGCCCTGAGTTCAAGGCCAGCCTGGCCTGCACACTGAGACCCTGTGTCAAAAATACTAAACAGGGGCCATTTAAACATCTAGCTCAGTGGCACAGCACCTGAGCAGGACGTGGAAGAACTCTGGCAATTGCAAGGTCCTGAGTTAGATTCTTGGTTTAAAAAAAAAAAAAAAAATAGGGAAGGGTCTACAGGATAGTCAGGGTCTCACTACTAGATTGGACTCATCTTTTTTGTTTGTTTGATTGGTTGCTTTGGTTTAGTTTGGTTTGGTTTAGAGGTCTTTTTGAGACAGGGTCTCGTTATGCAGCTCAGGCTGGCCTTGAGCTCACTTTTGTAGCCCAGCCTGGTCTTGAACTCACACCAATCCTCCTGCCTCAGCCTCCCAAGTGCTGGGATTGCAGGCGTGCGCCACCACACCCAGCTAGCACCCAGCTAGTTCGGACTCATCACGACTGTCTGTTTACAGTCTCCCAAGAGCTGGGATTACAAGGTGCATGCCACCATGCCCAGTCTCAATTGTCATCTCAGCGTGCCCCAAGGGTGGGGCCAGCATCGCAGGCCTGGGGATGGGACCTGCTTGCCAGTGCTCTGATCTGCTGAACTGTTTGGCCGACCCTAAACAGTAAAATTTTTTTAAACAACCTGATCCTATTCCTTCCTTCATTCAGTGGCTTCCCTCCCACCATGTCGAAGCCAAGCCCCTCATCTCTAATGCGTGAACCTGGGTCGCCCACCACTCCCGACCCTGAGGGCAGGCGGCACCAAGTCTCCAGCGGGCAGCACCACCCACTCACCTGCCTAGGGCCTGCTGTGTAACAGGTGCTCAACAAATATTTGCACAATGAATACGTAACACAACCCAGACACTCTCTTTCAGTCTTAGTGACTCTCAGGCTGCAATTTTCCAGCCTCACCAAAGGACTGGGCAGTGGAGGGGTGTCTGTCCTTCCTCCAGGTACCAGGGCCCCTGCTTCTGGGTGCCCCTGGGGACAGCCTGACCACAGCCTGGGGAATGGGCAGGGTGCATCAGCTGCCCTGGGCTGTGAGGGGTTGGGCTTACAGGAGAGGATGGCTCCTGAGTCTCACCAGGGGGGACCTGGGGCAGGGGGCAGCATCTTCAGGCTGGCAGGAGTAACGTGGCAAAGCTGGAGGGCCAGGGGCTGCCTGCACTGGCCAGGCCAGCGGGTGGCACATGCCCCCTGTTCTCTCCTGCTCCGAGGAGGGCACCTCTCCCTCGCTCCTGGCTCCTCTTCTGCCCCCACCCCCAGCAGTGCTCAACACACAGCAGGGCACACAGTAGGTGCTGTGCACGACCTTGCTGGCTGATCAGGTTCAGTCCTGGGACCAGCACAGGGACAATTCTGGGTAGTTTCCTTTCTTCACTAGAGCAGCCATGGCCTGAGCTTGCACCATCAGCCCGGGGCACCAGGCCTCCAGGCCCTCTAGGCTGTGCCATACCCCGGGTTGGCATCTGTGCCATTTTGCCCTTTCTGCCCCATGTTTTGCCTCATTTGAGAGGCTAGTGCCCAAGGCTGGTGAGGCCCTGTCGGATGTCAGGAGGCTGGTGCTGGCTGGGGCACTGAGCAGCTGGCAGTGCCCATCTGGCTGGGCTCCTGGCCTGCAGAGGGGAGCAGCGGGCTCCTTCTACCTGCTGATAATAGAAAGCCACTGCTTCAATTGAGCTGTTCCCTTCTTTTGCCCTAAGCTACGAGGAGTAGATTGGATGAAAATTATCAAGCCTGCTCGTCTAGAATAAATATTCTTGAAATGGAGCAAGTTATAAATAAGCAAGCAGCAATATCCTGCGTTATGAATATATAATTTCCATCTTTAATAGCTGACTAGGCCCCAGGGACTGTCTGAAAATGGCCTGTCTGGCCCTGATTTCTTTCTTTCTTTCTTTCTTTTTTTTTTTAAAAAGGCTCCCAAATTTCTGTTTCTTAGCCTGCGGGCAAGGAAATCTCCAGGGGAGATGGTAAAAATGGAACGGCTCAGGGAGTTCAGGTACCAAGGGCAGATGCGTCCTTCTCCCCAAATCCCAGAGACTGCAAAAGCTTGTACAGAATCAGAGTCAGGGCCACGGCAGGCAGCTGAGCTCATCTCGCCCAAATCTCTGGTGTCACTGAATAAGCCCAGAGAGGCAAAGCAGCTGGGTCACAGTCACACAGCAGTGGCCGGAGCCGCAGCAGCCTTGAACACAGAGCCGTGCGATCCGCGGGCTGCTGACGGGCTTGGACTTTCCACTGTCCGTCCTCAATCGTGAAGGGAAGGGAGTTCTGCAGTCCCGCACCCTATCCCCAAGGACGAATGAGGGCGTTGGATGGGGAATCAAGACAGACGTCGGGTAAGCATGAGGGGGAACCAGAACTGCCGGGCCCTGAGGCCTAAGGGCTGGGTGGTGCCTGGAGTTACAGAAGGACAGTGGCCCTGAGGCCCCACGGATCCAATCAACCATGGGCCCCTCCTCTTTTCAGATCTGCGATTGGTTTCTCTTAGCCTCCAACTCCCAGTCTTTGGACCGGCAATGGGCGTGGCTGAGAACCGGAACTGCCACCCCACCACCCTGAGATTCCCCACCCCCAGCCCACCACCTCAGGTTCCTTCATTTCTTCTCCTCCCTGATGCCCATGGTGCCCTGCACAGCACCAGTCCCACAGATGGTGTGGAGTCCACACACGGTGTCCAAGCCCCTACTCGGCGCCAAGCACCAGCTCTAATCAGGGCAAGAGCCATGGCCCCTAGGCTCTGTCCATCCTCACGTTGAGTAAGGGATATGTCCAGAACCCATGGCTCCCCACTTCTTTCTCGAAGAATGAATCTGCTTTTTCTAGGGTCAAGGTAAAGCTGGATTCAGTGCTGGGGCCCCTGATGCTGGGGCAAAGTGCCCAGGAGGCCTGGATCTCTGCTCCTGCAGGTGCGAAGCCCGAAACGCCCTCTCCAGAGTCTCCACATTCACCCTTAATGAGAGACAGCATCGGAGGTTCTGATTTCAGCGGCATTAGCTTTAATGGCCTTATTTTTTGGAAGCCTTTTAATTACTAATCAGTGCACCCTTCCCAGTTGATGTGAGCACTGTGCATCTCAGCGGGACAGGACTCCCTCAGTGGCCGGCTGAGGAGCCTACTGGGCACTCTAGGCCTGGACACCCGTTCTCTTCCCAGCCAGGGTCCCCCTAGACACACACAAACCTTGAAATCACAAACTCTCGCTGAAAGCTGCCTCAATGATTGGCTAGTCTAACTTCACAAAAGGGGAAACCGAAGCCTCTAGAGAGCCGTGTGGGGAGTTTGGATGGCTAGAATTTGGGGGGCTTCTTTCCTAATTCCTAGCACATAAACTTATTTGCATACCCCATTTTAGCCATCAAAAACTTTCCAAGGCTAAAGCCTCATTTTCTGCAGCTAATTTAGGTCTCATTTTCATTACCAGCTTGGCAACACACACACAGTGGAAATATCTCCCAGGTTGAAGAAGGAGCCCCAGCCGGAGAGGCAGGGTGTGCTGGGAACCCCACTGTGTCTCTGGGGCAGAGCTGGGTCACCCCTCTGCACTGCTGTTTCTCTCCTGGGTCACACAAGGGGGCTGCGGAAGCTCCAACATGGCTCTGTGGGACTGAGAGCCCAGTAAGATGAGAATATTTGTTACTCAGAAAGAAAGTTATAGAAAGGGTTCCATGGCCTCTTAGCTTGGGCACTGCTGATTCAAGTTAATCAGGGTTTTGCCGCTGTTGATTTGCCACCTACCGTGTAGGTCATGTGGTACCCTCATTAGTATCTTCAGGAACACAGAATTCCTGAAGGATCCCAGCTGTCCCATGAGTCACCCTGGTGACTTCCGGTGCTTCACGGGCCAGGAATAAAAGGCTACCAAGACATCTTACCGCCCTGGAGTGAGTTTGGCACACTTGTCCAGGAAGCCCGGGCTGGCCACCCTGAGGCTCGGCATGCCCCGCTACACCCCTGCCAGCCTCTGCTCTCCCAGGCAGACTGTCTCTTCCTCTTCCACCATTGCCTCTGCTCCCAGCCTTCTCTCCCCATGGAGAAACCTTGCTCCGGCAGCTGGAATGAGGCCCAGGCTTGGAGTCAGGGCAAGATGCAAGTTCTGCCTGCGCTGTGTCCTTGATGCCCAGCCTGGGTTGAGCGCTGCGGTCCCTGCGTCTCTCTCTCCAAAAATAGAGAGGAGACGTTGTCATGGGTCACTGCAGAGCTGGAGACCAGGATGAAAGGGGGGACATCGTGTGGGGGTTGAAGCTCCCTGGAAAGCAAGGCCTGAGGCCAAGGCCTGTGTGCTCCTATTTCTTAAAGTACACAGTGTCAGGAAAGCCCAAGAAAACGAGGGTAGGCAAAGCTGAGGACAGGAGAGGGTTGGCGGATCTCGTGGAAACCTCTCTCCAGAGGCTACAGAGTCCCTGCTTCTTAGACTCGTCCACCCATAGCAGAAAAGGGGGAAGCATCCATTCCTAGGCAGGAAGGATGTCCCATGAGGATTTCTCTTCCCTTGCTTCCTGGGTAGGTGCTCAGGCTTCTGTCTCAATAAGCAAACCCTACTGCAGGGCAGCAGGACCTGGGAGGGGACACACGAGAGCTCTACCTACATCGATGTCATGGGCCATGCAGAATTGTCCCTGCAGTGGAATGAGGAGAGGAGGAGCACCAGCACCTGAGATCCCCGTGACAAGGGAAACCAGGCCTACAGCATTATGTAGAGGCAGCAGCCTCGCTCCTCCTACAACCTACCTGTGCTGTTGGGTCCAGCTCCTGTGCTTGTTTTTCTCTAAGGACTAACGACTGCAGAGCCTCCTCCAAAGCTTTATTCGTCAGCTGTCTTGCTGTTAGACACAGTACCCACGAGGTCAAGAAGGAGAAGCTTAACTTGGTTCCTATTTTAAGGGGGTTGTAGCCCACAGTCAACCAGCTGTAAGGGGGGACCATCATGGCGGAGGGAAGCTGCTTAGAGCCCAGAGGACAGGGCCAAGGAGGAGGAGGCCAGGGAGCAGATACAGCCCCAGGACCCACCCAGGCACAGCTGGAAGTGTGCCCATCAGTTACCCGGGGGCATCCTACAGCCAACCAAGTTGGCATCCCCACGGCCACCACAAATCTCCAGAAAGACTTAAAGCAAAGCAATGAGTGCGACAGGACAGAGGTCCTGGTGCCAGAGCTGACGCCAAGGCTTCACAACAGCTGCCGAGTCTCCCAATAAATCTGCTTCTGATCATTCTGCTCCTCCCTGGCCCCAGCCACCAAGCTGCTCTGGGTGCCACCCTCCCAAGACCACTGTCCTTTCATTTGCCCTGTCCATTTAGCCATTCTTCCTGTACCTGCTCATGCATAAATCCCTCCACTAGGCATAGGAGCAGCAGGACATTCCCAGAAAGCTCTGCTCCTATAGGCAGCTACACCCCAAGAACCAGGATGAAGTTCCCAGCCGGTGGCGTAGCTCTTTCTCTCTGCCCAGTTCACTGACACTAGGGTCCTGGGGGATTGTGACAGCACAGTCTCTTTCCAGCTACCACCACCTTTCATGTTGACATCTCTGGTCCAGCCCAGGGTCTTCCTTCCCCATCCTGTGATCAGAAGCCCCAGCCAGGAGGCACCAAGAGCCACCAAGGCAGCAGCCACCTCTCATGTCCCCCTCTCATGGCTTCTGGAGGTGACTGGGCTGGATCCCAGGGGGACCATTGCTGGCATAAGTAAATTGCCCGGCTGTGTGACATGGTGTGTTGGGTAACGCCTAGCTCATGAGGATGAAGACTGGGGCGGTGGTTGGTCGGTATCCTGTGTCAGCTCCAGGTGATGTCCTGACTGCTGTTCTTTGCCATCAACATAAAGGTCTTGCTCCAGAGCCAGAAGCCTAGACTCCAACTCTTCCGAGAGTGCCCTCCACCCCAACCCAGCGCCTCTTCTGTCAAGGGGACAGCAGCTCACACCACTAGGTCAGATGGACTCAGAGGCAGGTTGGTCCCGCCGAGGTCCAGATGTGTGGCACAGGTCCCTCCCGACCCTTGAAGGTCACCCCACTGGGATCATGTCTAGTAGGATATGACATTCTACTTGTGTTGTTTTATAAGTTTAATTTTTAAAATAAATAAAACATCAGAGTATCTCCAAAACTGAGAACAAATTTTGTATGAACAGTATCTACCACCAATTTCCTTTCTATAGAAAACCACTGTGATTTTTTTCATGCAAATGCTTCTAAAGAAATTTTGTGCCTATACAAGTATGGGGACCGAGAGAGAGGCAGAGAGAGACAGAGAGAGAGACAGAGAGAGAGACAGAGAGAGAGAGAGAGGCTTCCCACCTCTTTCAAACACCATCAGTAATACTGCCCATACCTAACTTTTTTTTTTTTTTTTTTGTCTTTTTGAGACAGGGTCTCACTGTGCAGTTGAGGCTGACCTTGAGCTCACTTTTGTAGCCTAGGCTGGTCTTGAACTCACACCAATCCTCCTGCCTGTGCCTCCCGAGTGCTGGGATTACAGGCGTGAGCCACCACGCCCGGCTCATACCTAACATTTTTTAACTAGTATCTCCTCCCTAGCTCCACCTGGCTATACCTAGTGAAATTCTTGTTTTTCATAGCTGTCTAGAGCTTTACTTAGCAAACACACTGCCATCGACTTAGCCTTTCCCTGGGCATGGAAGTTGCTTACAATTTGAGGGGGCTCCAGAGAGTCTTTAACTTGCAGTGTCTGGGATCAAACTCAGAACCTTGTGTTTGCCAGGCAGGCACTTAAGCCACTGAGCTATCTCCTTGCCCTTTGGATTCACACATATGAAAGCCGACTCTCAGCTAGGGGTCTCAGCTGTGTAGCTACCATTTCCCCTGGTGCCAGGCCTTTCACAGCAGTGGTTAACAATACATATTTAGCAGTGACTTGATCAATTTCTGAGTGGCTTGATTTGAAGCCCCGACAGACCTTGTGGCCACACATGACTTGCACAGATGGTGCCCACGGAAACTCCTGTCCTGAGTGCTCTCCCACAACGTGACCTTGCCACCGGCCACCTTAGATGTGGCCTGGCCTCAGTCCCTGGCTTGTAGCTGATGGAAAGCAGCAGAAACGATCCCAGATGACTCTCCGGGTTAGGTCAGAATGGGCCTTGGAAGGCTTGCTCAGTCCCTTGGGTCCCTGGCTTCCTGGAGGTCTTTGCTTGTCCAGCTCAGAACCCAGCTCCTGAGCTGTGAGAAGTACAGTCTACCTAGGGATGCTGCAAGAGCGACAGGTTGCCTGAGCCCGCACTTTGACATAACCCATCCCAGGTGCCAGAGACGAGAGAAGAAGCCTCCAGCCAACACCTGCCCCCCCAAAGCTCACACGGAACTGGAACCTTCCAGACGGAGACTCCAGATGCAGTGTGGCAGACACAAGCCATCTCTACTGCTCCCCCACCCCCCGTCCAATTCCTGGTCCTAGGCTCTATAAGCATAATAAATTGGATTTTGTTGACTCCACAGTATTCTAGGGTGACTTGTTAGACAGCCACAGGCAACCAAAACAAATAATTGGAACTGATATTCTTTTCCCTAAAATCACAACAACCTACTCAATCAATGTGCAGCTTGGGGTTCACAGATGAATTCTAATGTTGGTGAACAATTCTCAACCTTGAGTTCATAAACAAATCGGAGCTTTCCTAGGGCTGAGAGTGACTATGAAAAGAAAATCCCTTGACTCCAAGCCCAGGGGAGCTGTATCCCTTAGAATTTATGAGAAAAGCAGTTTCCTGAGACATGAAGGGGGTGACATCTGGTTTTCAGGCTCTCAGACACACGCACAGATGCACACTCACACGCGGCATGGACTGGCTTCCTGTGTAGACAATGTGGGCCCGGTTTTCCGGAAAGGAGCTATGCAGTTAGGAAATTGTCCAGTTGAGAACGCTCAGCTCAGGCATTTCACCACGGGGCAGGCGCCCTGGGCACCAGCCTTGGAGTGGGTAGGCTTGGCAAGGGAGGGCGTTGTGACATCCTGAGGAAGGCAGATGTCCCCGGCATCCTGCGCAGGCTGAAGGAAGCGACCCACATGACACTCTTCGTGGCACTGTGGGGTCTGCACCATGGTCCGTCACTCTTGGCTTCCACTGTGGGATTGTTCCATGGAAGTCTTCATCCCTTCCACTTTTGCTAGCGTGAGCCTGGAGCTCGGAGGGGCAGAAGGCAGTTCCAAGAGCCCCACGGGCATCAGGCCAAGGAACCAGGTACAGAGACCTTGCGTCTTTGTTGTTGGCCCAGAAGCCTCTGTGCTGGGCTCCTGGCCAGGTTTTTTCTGTCTGCAAAATACAGTTGGCAACAAGCTGGTAAACTTCGTGTTGCGTTGAACCTTGGTGGGTAAAAGACTAGCCCTCACAGCAGATCTCCTACAGGCCTCTGTGGGTCAAAGCCGATTCTCCAAGCTGGGAAAGGCGGCACCTATGTGTAATCCCAGCACTGGAGAGGCAAGGGCATCGCCACAAGTTCAAGATCAGCCTAAACTACTACACACCTAGACCCTGTCTCAAAAAAGAAAACCAGGCTCTCAGCAGATCAGAGCCTCCAAAAATATCTCACTTCCCCTCCACAAGGGGCAACCTGGATGGAACTTGGTCATGCGTCCTAAAACATGTGTCATATTGGAAGTGACGTCACTGTTCACAGCCTCTTAGTAGGAATGTGCCCAGCATGACTCAACCAGGATCCAGTGTGTGAACCTCCTCCAGCCTGCTCCAGGCTGATGTGCTGCTGGCAGGTGGCTGGGCCTCAGGTACCAAAGGGCATCAGGTCTCTCTTCTGCAGGCTCCAGCCAAACCCCCAGCATCCCCCACATCAGAGGGTCATGACCTTCTCTGCCAGGTGCAGCCCCTAGGGGCAGGCAGGTTGGGTCACAAATGGGGGGTAGCCAGAAGCCGTCCAGACTGTGGCATGATTAAATTCTCCTCGGTGAGAAAGTGACACCGTGATCTGATTCATACCAGTAAATATGTGATTTACATTTAATTCAGAGTAACCTTTCTAGGCTCAGCGAGGTGTGAAGGAATGTGAGGGGGCCAGCTCCCAAGGAGGAGGCCATTAGTATTCATTAAGACCTCCACATTAGACAGCTGAAGGGTGACAGCTCTGCCACTCTCTTCTTCCCTCTGGCCAGGGTCGTGACTCTGGGCAGGCAGAGATCACACTGGGTGCCACCTGGGGGTGGGAGTGCAGGGTAGCAGGAGGGCTGGAAGCCCCATGAGAAAGTGGGGGGAAATGAACCAGAGCCCTCTGGTGACACTGAGCAGGTGGATGACACTCTAGATTGCTGTGTCAGGCGAATGGATCCCTCGAGGGCCAACAGGGAAGGGGCAGGGATCAGGAAGGGTCTGATTACCATTGTGCATGTTTCCAAGGCTCTGGGAAGCCACCGCCACTGCACACAGCCTGCAGAAGCTGGAGAAGGAAGATGGGGTGGGGGTGGGGGGAGGCCTCCTCCTCACCCCGATGTCGGGGGGGACATTTGGCCAGGTTGGGTTGGCAGGAGTGGAGTCACCGCCTATGCACACAACTACTGATAGGAGGGCGGGGCTGGGGGCAACAAAGTGAGCTGAGATAGTGTCTCCAGACCCAGGCCTGTTATGCTCTTAAAGTCCCTGCATGAGGTGACAAAGCTGTTTTGTTCCAGACACTGGAGGTGATTTATGCTTAGATGAGATTTCTTTTTTTGGGCAAGACAGAGCCTGAATGCACTTCCTAGATCTCTCGTGGGCCTCGGTAGGGCAGAAAGAGAACGTGGCCTGTGATTCTGGGCCCTTCTGCCCCTGCTAGGGACAGAGCTGGCCCAGAGCTGTGGAGAAGAGGAGGTCTACAAGGCTCCACTCTTTGCCGCGCTGCCACTTGGAAACAGGCCCAGGAGTATGAGAAAGATGGGGTGTCTCGCTCAGAGTGGTGTGTGAAGGTGTGGAGGAGAAATAGAGTGGGGGGCTTAGGACCGCTCAAGGGTGGCCTCAGCCTCCAGCAGAAAGGCAGTGGGCCCCGTGCTCTGAGCCAGGAAAGAAGTGTGTCAGGAAGGAGGAAGTGGTGAGTGCTGTCAGGCCTGGCCCACAGGCCACGGGGGATGTGGTGGGAAGAGGCCCACTCGATTTAGCAACAAGGAGGTCAGAGGTGACCGCCAGAGGCCAGCATGGCCGGCTGCAGTGGGGCCAAGCCAGACCAAGTGGAGATCCGCTGGGTATGAGGTTTGGCAGGGCCTGCTCCCGGGGGGCCGATGTTGATAGAGCCCAAACCAGTTGGAAAGTTCGGGTTGTACATGTGTATACACACACACACACACACACACACACACACACACACACACACACACATTTAGGTGGGCTGGTCAGGGAGCTTTGGCTTTGAAAGTTTGAAAACAACACCAAGAAATATAAAGAAAGGAATTGCTTCCAAGGTGCATGGGGTTCCGGGGGCCGCATCCTGCTATAGGGAGCCTGCAGTGTGACTCATGGTGACAGCTTCTTCATCGGAACTCACGTCTACCACACCACATGTCACGGAACCTCAGTGTGGCAGCACAGGCACTAACCGGCGGTGGCCCCAGAGGCCCGTCACTCCCCTGGCCGTGGAGTGGGTTTTGTTCCACCACCTGGCCACCTCTGTTCCTCCTCCTTGTTGTACCAAGCTGGGCCTCTCTCCTCCCACAGATGCCACTGAGACAGGGGGCCAAGGGGACAAACCAACAAACCAACCATCCCCACTTTCGGTGCAGAGCCTGCTTATGTCTGCGTCCCTCTCCCAAGCTGGGCTTTCCAGGCCTCTGGGTGCCTCATCCCCAAGTCCCACCATGCCCTTCCAGAAAGAGCTGCTGAGGCTTTGCAAGAGGCCCTAGTTTCTGTCTGTCCGTTTCCTTTCTGCACGCAAGCTGGAGGGAGGGAGGGAGGGAGAGAGAGAGAGAGAGAGAGAGAGAGAGAGAGAGAGAGATGAAATTTGGGGAAGGGAAGACTTGCAAGGGCAGGGAACCTCCTGCCGTTTTCATGAGAATTCTCCACTCTCAGAAAGCTCTGGGGGCCTGGCTGGCTTCCACAATGACAGCGGCCAGGCCAGCGGTCCCCTGGAAAAGGGAGCTGCCTGCCTTGGCGCTGTGTCACCTGGTGGGATGGGGAGGGTGGGCCCAGGGGGCAGCCCAGCATCCTGCCATGCTGCGTCTGTCCAGAGGGGGCGCCTTCTGTCAATTCACACAGGCACTGTCCCCCAGCGGGATGGGAGAAGGTGCTGTGGGAGAAGCTCTGTAAGCCAGCCCTGGGCCACGTGGGTCAAGGTGACCTCCAAGGACAGAAGCACGTGACAGGTACATTCTGGCAAGCAGCACGTGAGACTTAGGTGACTCGAGCAGGGCTGAGAAGGGAGGATTTTCAGCCTACAGGCCCCTTGGCAAGGACCATGGCTTGTAAGAGGGGCAGCGAGCAGCAGGAGGTATAGATCCAGAGGTTCACGGCCATAGCAGGAGCATGCTGGCTCCAAGATCTCACGGAGTCACCTGGGCCAAGTCCCTTTTCACCTGCTCCAAAGCAATACACTGCGCAAGTCTTGGGGCTCTGGACGGGCTATGGGGCCAGACTGGGGTACTGCCATGTGCCCCCACCCCTTTCCAAGAACAAGGAGTCCCTTTCGCTCAGTCCCAGGAGCAGCAGGCACAGGAAACTTTAGCCTCAGCATGGAAATTGCAACAGGAGGCGTCAGAGTCACCAGGAAGGGCACCTAGCTCCTCCCTCCTTATTTTTAGTTGCTATTATGGCAGCAAGGAGACCTGCACTCATTAACCAGTGTCACCAGGGCAGAGTCTGCAAAGCCACTGAGGAACAGCCGTCCGGGCTGGCCCCTGTGCTCCCAGCGCATTATTTATAGTCTCCCTTCCCTCTGGTGAATTAATTAACTCATAGGTGCCGTGGTGTTATAGCCCAGTGTCCCTGCTGAGGGCAGGAGGGGAGCCGCGCCGAAGGGTGGAGACCGGGGGGGGGGGGGGGGGGGGGGAGCCTGGGCTGCTGAGCTCCCTGGCCCCACACCTCCCCCACGGCAGGGCAGCAGGGGTTGACCGTTCTCTGGACCCCAACTGCATGCCTTATAGGCTCCAAGCTGAGGGTTCAAAGTTTAAAAGTCAGTCGTGTGTACAGTTGGATCTTATGCAAGGCAAAACCAAAACCAAATCCAACGTCAGCCATTGTGCAAAGGCTGCACGGCCTGGGCTGAGGACGGGGTCTCAGGGCCAGGGGTGCCAGGGGGCTACTTCTGTAGGTGGTACAGGCACCATGCCAGCAAAGACAGGCAGCAAGGCTGCACGGACTCCTGTGGATGACAGAGGGCGGGGACTCCGAGCCCACCTTCCTCCCCTGCAGGTGGGGAAGCTGAGGCCCGCAGAGCAGCAGCCTCTTCTCCAACAACAGAACCCAGGAGCTCCCCAGCAGGCGGGCGATTGTCCCCGCCATGTCCCAAAACCCGACAGGGACCCAGTGTGCAATTGGTAAGGGCAGTGTCCCCTGATCAGTCACCTCTGTGTCACTGGGAGCACTTAGCCTGGTGCTGAACACTGTACAGAACTCCCTTGCCATGTGGAGACTTCCTTGTCTGGTTACCCAAGGGGCAGGAATGGCGGCCAAGGTCAGCAATGTCTCCCCTGACACCCCACCAGCACCCCAAGCACAAGTCCTGTGGAAATGACACGCTGGCTGCGTTAGCACACCTTCTGCGCTAGCTGCCGGCAGAACCACGCTGCCCTCCGCACAGCCCTTCTGCCTCCCAGGACCTTTCGCCCTACGGGCTCAGCTCCCGACGACACAGCCGGCTCTGGACAAGGGCCCCCAGACACCCACTACCTCTCCCATGCCCCGCACAAGCCCAGGGCCCCAGACACCCACTACCTCTTTGCAGCCCTGGCCCTCATGAGCTTCACGTCTCTGGAGGGAAGTTTCAGGCTGACTCCAGAGGAGTGAGGCCAGCGGGTCCCAGGCCTAGGGGCCACTGAGAAGTCAGCAGCGTTTGTCTGGCCGTACAGTGCCACTGCCAGTCGCATGCTGCAGCTACGGAGCACGAACAGCCCCATTTTTCTTTGGGGGCTCCATTCTGTCCCCCAGAAATGGACTCTCAGGCTAGGCTTGGGGGCCAGGCCCCTGTAGCGGCCTGGAAAGCCCGGAAGCCCAGAGGTGCCAGCGATATTGTGTACCTTGTACCAATTCTGTCGCATCCACGACAGCACAGACATCACCACTATAGTGGGTAGCCAGCCCGGCTCTGTGCCGAGGGGTGTGCAGGGTGCGGGACCGCCCCCCAGCCCTGGGGCCACCCCACCTGGGAATACACAGCTTCCTGCCCAGGCCTCATTCTCCCCTGCTGTGGCCTTTCTCCCTTGTCCCCAGGGCTGAGACAAGTTCTCTGGGCACAGTTTGTGCCCAAAATTACCTCTGTAGGCCTGCAATTTGCCATTTGCACCTTAGAAATTGAAAGCAACTGGCTAATTGCCATGGCAATTAGGTAATTGAGGGTGCAATTAGCATTGCTGAAGGAAAGCGGAGGAGAGGCGCAGCGAAGCTGTGCAGTGTGCAGGAGCCTGCCCGGCCCAGCCCACAGAAAGGCTGGGAGAGAGACACCCAAGAGGGGGCCAAGTGCAGGAGGAGGAGGGGTAACAACAAACAGGGACCAGGAAAGCCCTTGTCCCCAGGAGCCGGTGGCCTGGTGTGAGACAGTGGTGGCCCAGAGCCTGGGGGGTGGCAGGAAGGAGCAGGGCAGGCTGAGGGGCCTAGAGGAAGGGACACCCTGTCAGGGCCTGGGGAAGGGCTTCTGTGGGTGAGCCTAATGAGACGCTCAAGGGCAAGGGTAGGGGTCAGGAGGGGACAGCACTCTTAGGAAGGCGTGGGAATGTTCCAGAAGGACGTTGTCCAGGCAGGAGCCATCTGCCACCCAAGGCTGTAGAGGACCTGAAATGCAGCGGGCAAACCTGAGAAGATAGATGTTTTCATGTTATTTCAGTTAGTACCTTGCTAGGTCCTTTATGTTTCACACTCAAATATGAAAGGGCTGGGGTGCCAATATGAGTGTCCTTCTCTCTTGCCAGGCTAGGCGTTTCTGTGCCCTGCCTGGATGGCTCCTCTCATCCTCCTCTCTCCCTCCTCTCTTCTCTTGAACTCTTCCTAATCTCCTCTGCCCCCTCTGCTACTGTACTAGAACCTTCCATCCACAGAAAGCCCCACAAGGCCTTCTAGCACATTCTTTCCTTTCCAGTGGTGAAAGCTGGCTGTGAAAGACTCCCCAGACCGCAGGCCCTGGGCCAGCGGTGGTGGTCAGAGTGTGTGTGCGCTCATATGTGAATCTACGCGTCTGCATGTGCGTCTGCGTGTGCGTGAGGAAGCTGTCACTGCTCGGCGCTGCAGTCTGAGACCAGCAGGGACCTGGAAGACCATCACTGCACCCAGAGCAGCTGCGTTTCCGCTGGGCCCCAGACAGCGTTGCTGCCAAGCAGAGCCCTGAGGTTAAGCACAGGCACCGGCAAAGGCCAGCTCCCTCCAGGACTCCTGTCACGCTTCAAGTCCCCGGGGTCTTCCGTGTTTCCACACGGTACTTGTCACAGACCTGGCCGTGTCAGGTGGGTCATCCAGGCCAGGCGTCGAGACAGCTTCTCATTCTGTAGGTGCTGTGCAGGTCCAGACAGACAGCAGGTGTCACAAGCCTGAGGTCTTGCCCCAAGATGCAGAAGTGGAGAGGTAGCAGGTGACAGGAAGAGTGTGGCTTCATCAGCTCAGCCCCGAGCCCACCTGCGTGTGGGACAGGCCGAGGGGCTGACCCTGTCTCTCACACCTTGCTCCAGGGTGCACACCCTCCTTTGTGACTGCACGCATGCACGCACATGTGTGCACACTCACACACACACACACAGACGGAGGCCCACGTCACCTGTATAAATACCCACCACAGGGCACGCAGCGCAGAGCCCTGGGAGCCCTGCCGATGACCCAAGGGGATCCCTGAGTCGGGAGGTGGGGCGACCCACGGAACAGAGGAAAGCACAGCGGAGTCCGGTGCATTTAACGAGAAAAGAACTCTGTACAGGAGTTGTGGTTGACCTCAGAAGCAGCTTCTGTGGGGAGTAGAGACCCAGACTTTGAGACTCACACTTACACAGCCAGGGCCTAACCATAAAGCCACAGGGCAGGACTGGCTGATGGTCACCGCACTCTTGATGGCATGGACATCGGGCAGTGGTGCCGTGCCTGTGTCCTCTTCACTGCTGCCCCTTGGAAAGGAGTTCAGTAGATGACACCCCTGCCACCTGGGGCCTGCAAGACCTACCCACCCGACTCTACCCCAAAGCCAGACCGGATCTCCCTCGGGAATGAACGCCTGCCACACAGGGCCGGCGTCACATACCTATGCCCTTCCTTAAGACGCTGTCCTGTCGCTGCTCTCATCCCAACCCCCCTGCTCCCTGTCCCGAGCCCCACTCCTGGGGCCCCTATGCACAGCGGGTTTCTAGGGTTGGCAAGGCAGGGGTGTCAGCGAACCACAAGCAGTGCCTTTCCGGTGACATTTGGCGCAGGCTGGGGCTGTGGTCAGGCCTGCCATAACACCTTGGACTTAGAGAAAAACATCTTCTAGGAGGAGGGTGCTAGGAGAAGGGCATCTTGGGCAGACAAAAGGGCCCAGAGCCTGGCCCCCTACCGCACGGTGCTGACTACAAATCCCAGAAGTCCTATTGCTGAGATTCTGAGCATTCCCATCAGGCCAAGCACAGCACAGAACACCAAGCTCTTAAAACCCTTGCCATGATTTCACAGGTTAGGAGCTGTCATCTCCACATCTCCCAGGAGGTAACTGAGGCAGAGAGCAGCCCACCTGGCTCCAGAGTACTGAGCCATTCTGGACAACACGTGCTCTCAGGTTGCCCACCCTCTGCTCCCCTGCCCCTCCTCCAGGGGCACAAGGGGCACGGCATGGCAGCACCCCCAACAGCTGGTGACTTAAGGTTTCCACCCTGCTCTATGTGTCGTGCCCCCCCCCCATGCTCATGTGGCTTCTCTGAGCCTTGGTTTTCTCACCTGCAGTGTAAGACAATGAGGTCTGTGTGCAGGAAGCTGGAGAGAGAAAGGAAGCTGTGGGTAACTGGCAGCTGCTCAGGAAACGCAGGACCAGAGGAGCTCAGCCTGAGCCCTGCGAGCAGCTGGGGCAAACAGCAGCTCCCTGATCTCGCCCCTGCACCTTCCAGTAACCCCGAGGCTCAGAAGCTGGTAGATGGGACATGAGGGTCCATGAGCCATCGGTGCCAGACAGCATGCCAATCATCCTCCCACCCCGCAAAACCTACCTCATGCCCCTGCCCCACGGGTCCTCAGAACCAGCCCCTCTGAGAAATAGAAACCTCACCAGCAAAGTGTAACATGCTGCTCTCCCATTGCAATCAGCAATGCTTCTGTTGTAGGTGAGGGGCCTGTTGACTAAGGAAGTCCGTAGTGTAGCAGAAGAACCTTACTTCTAAGGAGGGCAACTTTTATTACTCTCTACTAAGCAGTAAAAGCTGCCTGGAATGTTATAAGGACATCCTGGTGATCCTATCCTGACTTAGCTGAAAGGACTCTGCGATAGATTGGTGATGTCTGCCTTGGGCAGAAGCTATGGAGAAACAGAGTATGTGTGTTTGCCATCATGAATCTAAATACCTTCCCATGAGGCCTGAAGCTACTCTCCTCCAGTCTTCCTTCTCCTGCCCTAAAGGTCCCTGGAACAAGGGCTGTGTCACCTAAAACCTTGCCCCAACAGGACTTTTCCATAGGCTCTGTCCCTAGTATATGGTTCTGTCCCTGTGCATTTCTCCTAAACGGTAAAGATCTGGATCAGGGGCTTCTAGTGGGAGGCAGTATGTGGCAAGGACTGGAGACAGGGGAGGCTTTGGATAGGAAAGGGGAGGGTGGCTGTGCAGGCAGCTGGGGCAGAGGGTAGGGATGCAGGTGAGCATCCTGCAGTGCCAGGGCCCTGCAGGCTGGGTAGGGAACCTTCTGCTTTCTCCCTGCTGTGGAATAATCTCTCAGCCTCTCTGCTCTAGCACCCTTAGCCTCCCACCCTGGAATCCACCTGCATCTCCCCTCCGCTGAGGCCACCCTGCCTCACCCTCTGTGGGGTCCGCAGATGTTTTGGAGAACTCTCTCCACCCTAGGCCTCACCCCTCACCCACACAGGCACTGGCTGGTCCCAGCCCTGCCCCCTACCATCCTTACAATGCCAGTTGGGCCCCACCTTCTGAAGCCTCCCCAGCTTCCCCTAGGAAGACTCTTGCCCTGTTGCACCGCATTCTATCTTGTTCTATTTATTTTAATGACTCCTTTCTTTGGGGGGCCAGCACCCAACCTCTTGAAAGCAGGAACTGGGTTGTATTCATTTCTTGAAAGCTGGCCAAGCATGGTGTCTGGCACTTTGTAAGTGATACTTCTGTGAAGCCCCCGCCTTCCCTTGGCCCAGTCCCTGGCCACATCCTCTTGGCTTCCCCACAGCCTAGCAGCTCAGGGGTCTTGAACACCTTTGGCTCCTGTTCCTCCCTATCAAGTGATCTTGACCATGCTGCATGGTCCTTAATGTTCCATCTACAGGATGGGATAGCAATGGATCGGACCACGTCCCGTAGAGTCTGTAAGGGTGCCAGGCAGGCAAGGGCTCCCGCAGCACTCCTGCTGACTTGGGGGAGCAGTCATCTAGCACATCGTCATTCTGCTTGGGTGCCCTTGGCCGTCCCATGCCCCCCATCATCTGGGAGCTGCTACCTGCTTCCTGTCACCGATGTCCTCCTGGGCACGAGGCAGCAAATGCTCTGGGTGTCCTATACTGTATTGACCTCTTCCTGGCTGGCTTCTGTCCCCTTCTCTGTCCACGGGCCTGGCCTCCCTTGTCCCCCATCTGATCTGAGCCCTTTCAAAGCTATTCTTCAGTGCCTAGGAAAGAATAAGAAGCCAGGTACATCCGACTTCTGGGAAAGGCCCACTAACCGCTGGCCTGATGGATGCCGTCCGTCCAGGGGCTGTGGGCTGGGGCCACAGAGGGAGCAGAGCTCTTCAGGAAGCCCAGGAATGGTCCCCAGGCTGGCTGATTGGTCTTGACAAGCAGGATGGACGCGAGCAATCCCATTGTCCTCTGCACTTGAAAAAGGCCATTCCCCCGCCCCTTCCTTGGAGACCCACAAAAATAATACATTTAGACCTGCCAAACCCAATCGCTTCCGTCTGTTAGGCTCTCCGTAAATAGCACTTTTTAGCGGAGTGCTACAAAAATACAATTCCAAGCAGCGTGGGGGCAATCATACATCAATCGAAGAAAAACATTTTTCCCCTTCCCTCCACCAGCCTCCATAATTGCATTTTAAAACCGTTCCTGTGTTTCTGGGAGAGACACCATGGTACCTGTTGCTTTTTAACTCACAGCCGAACGGCACAGCAAAAATGAGGCTAAACACAGCAAAGTTATTTTGATTTATTTCCTGACATCGGAATTTGGAGCTTGCTGTGGGGATTCAGCCACAAGAAGACGAGCTGATGAAAATGTATTTTTCCCTGTCGTTACTCCTAAATAGACGGCTGTTTTATTCTTCCTTTTTGCCACTTTGCTGTGCTAGACGGAGCTTGATCGCACCCTGTCACAGAGTCCCTGCCTCTCGGCGTCAGATACTGCTGCCCTGCCCATCCTCAGGAGCTGTTCCTCCTGGGAGCAGGCAGCTGCAAGACCCCACATTATGGGTGAGATTTAAAATATTCCCCCAGATCTCATCTATTCAGCGGTGGGGCCTCTGCAGGAATATTGGATCACGGAGCTCTATATCCACCTGTGGATATATCGATCCACTCGTCGATAGATTAATCCGTCTGATTGTGCCGTTAGAAGGCGGGGCCTGGCTGGGGCTGGCTCCCTCTGGTATCATCTAAAGAGTATTTCCTGTCTCCTGCTCCTCCCTTTTCCTTCTGCTTCCTGGGTGTTGTGGCATCTCTGCTCCATGCACAAGGTGACACTGGGCCCTTGTGCTGATGTCCATGTGTCCCTACCCTAAAGCTCTGGTGGATAGTCCACTATGATGCCCTGTGAACACAGAGATCATTAAAGTAGCTTTCAATATGCAAGGCAGCGCCCAGCCTTCCCAATCCTGGATGGAGCCTCCTACAGACCTGAATGGGAAGCCATAAGCCACGCTTCCCATGCGGGCTGCTTTGAACCCAGTCTCCAAGGCATACCTGGTAGGGTTGCCCCCAAGATGCTGCTGTTAATGGAAGAACAAGGCGTGCAGCTGGCAGCCTGGGTTGCAGAGCCCCAAGCTCCTGCCGTGAGCTTCCATCTCTGCTGCCACAGCCTAGGGACCCTGGGACCCCAGAGCAGGAGGCCCTCGGCAGCAAAGCAGGATTTCGGCCACCTCTGGGGCACAAGGGTGACTCCCCCTTCGCCCTTGGGGTCTGGTGAGCTGCAGCAAGATGCCTGACCACCCCATATTCTACCTCCCAGGTCCCCAAAACGCACCTCCCTGCTGGGGGTATGACATGGGCAAACTAAGACAGTCACAGCAGTATATGGTCACACATCTGTAAACCCAGCATTCTGAGGGCTGAGGCACAAGGCTGGACTGCATAATTAGACTCCTGCTCAAAAAAACCAGAAACCATAGAAAATAAGCAAAATCTCAGCAAAGTGCTCAGAAGCATGCTCACACAGAGGAACAGAGGGAAGCTGAGGTGTTTAAGCTCTTTTCTCTGAAGCCCACTGAGAATAAGAGCGCCAGCATGAGCTCCAGCGTGAGCACCACTGTCCTGGCTGTCACCTACCCCCACTTTTCTATGCACCGTGTGTATTGGTCAGGGTTTTACTTAGAGGAACAGAAGAGATATAGCATAAGGAATGGATATTAACGCATAGTATACAATCTATAAGGAATTATAAAATTGCCTTACAGTAGTCAGCCAGAGTCCAATGAGGAAGCGTGCAGAGGGGGTCTGCACACTCCAGACTGAAGAATTCAGTCCTGAGGGCTGAACTTCGCTGCAGCACTCTGTGTCAATCTCTATCTGTGGGCTGATGGGTCTGCGCTGGAAGACTGAAGTGTCTATAATGGATGCTGAAGAGTCTGCGCTGCAAGCCAGACGATGAAGTCCAGGCTGAATGTGAAGACTGAAGCTTCTCCGACAAAGTGAAGTGTTGACTCCTTCCTCAGCCCTTTAAAAAGTCTCTTTGTGCTCAGTCATTCTGACGTGGGCCCGTTGTGCCCTAGGGTGGAACCAATCATACCCCAGGATGGGCTCTTGATACCACTCTAAGGAAGAGCCAATCATATCCTAGGCAGGCTCTGGTCACGCTCCAGGGAGGAACCAATTGTACCCCAGGGCGGGGCTCCACCAACAGGGAACCAGGCGGCTGAGTCATTCAGCCAAGTTGACACATTATGTCAACCACTACACCATGTATTTAATTTTCTTTTCTTTTTAAAAATGTATTTAATACAGGCTCTACAGGGTCTCACTACACAGACCAGACTCATAGTGATCCTCCTGTTTTCAGCTTCCCAAATGCTGGGATTATAGGTGCGTGCCACCACTCCCAGTCTCAATCAGCATCTAGGTGCTCCCCGGGGGTAGGGCTGGCACAGCATGGAGGATTGAACCCCACTCCCCTTACGCTTGCCTAAGCAGGTGCTTTAGTCCACTGAGCTATTACACAACCTATGCTGCTCCCAAGGACCTGTAACACTGTCTTCCTCCAGCCCCACGTGGAGGTGTCGGCCTCCCCAGCTCACACAGGATGTGGTCCCTGATGTCTCAAGGAGCCCTTGCCTAGACGGAGCCCCCCTGTGAGGCTGTGAGCTCTGGCCCCACGTCACTCCGGGGAGCTCCCCAGACTCAGCTACAAAAGCTCTGGGCTCACACACTGAGCATATATAGGTCATCGGGTCACAGCTGCCAGCCCTGAGCATCCCGTCTGCGTGTCTAGGACCTGGGCCTGCCTGCCTACAGCACAGAACAACCCCATGGCGCTGCAACCCTCCAGCTTGTCCCCAGGCCCTCAACCTAGGTGACAGTGCATGGCTGATTCTGCTAGCTCAGAAACACCCCTTGCCATGTTCACATCTGATTGCCCCACCCCCACCCCCACCTCGCACTTATAGGCAGGGCTTTGGGGAAAGTGATTGGGTTACAGGGCTGCTATTGCTAAATGTGATGCCAGAGACGGAGCCTGGTTGGATGAGGCGTCCCGAGGGCAGGGCCTGGAGGGTGTATCTCTCTCCCAGCTCCTCCCTTCTCTGTCTGCTTCCTGGCCCCCACGAGGTGAGCAGCTTCCCTCGCTCCTTCACGCTACATCTGCCCTGGAGCCGGCCAACAACGCAAAGGCTGAGACTTCTGACACTGTCCTCTAGATGAACATGTCCTCTGCTAGGTTGTAGGCATCAGGCATTATGTTGCAGTGCCAAGAAAGTGACTAAGATACACTTCTAGAAGGGTCAGAAATTCCTCGGGGCTCAGTGTGGCTTAGCTGTAGGGTACAGGCTTAACTCTACGGGGTCCTGGCTCTCACTCATCCTCTGTACCCAATACCAGGAAAGAGATACTTGTCAAATAGTAGGTGTGCGTTTTCTGGAAAGCAGGCCCCGGAGGCCCCCGCTGGATGGCTGCTTTGGCCCCATCATGCAGGGCCAGCTCAGAGGCTTTCCCCATGGGCCTATCAGCCTGGGACTATCAGTCTGGGGCTCCTGGAACCTGATTAGGGTGGTTTATCCTCTTTTCAGAGCCAGAGGAATAGGAGGACCCTGGGGGAAGCCTGGGCAGTTGCTCAGCTCCCTCCCCTGGTGCTGGTTGAAGCGCACCTTGCAAAGGTCTATGGAAAATAAGACAAGGGTTCAGCTCCTCTGGGCCAGAGTCTTCTCCAGTGGAAAGTTTCCAGGGAGGAAGGGCAGCTCTTCAACTTGGAGGAACTCACTGAAAAGAGGCCCAGGGATGTTCTCTGATCAGAGACTCATTCCTGCCAAGCGGCCCCCTCTCAGGAAAGCGGCCTCTCTGGGGGACTCTGAGCAAGTTGGCCTGGGTTAGTCCCCCCTTCGGGCAGGCTGCAGCTGCTCCCTGGGGCAGCCAGCCCCTTTCCACACCAGGGGGGGCCCCAGGGGAGTGAGGTCCCAAAGATCCTAGGGGACTTTCC
This sequence comes from Myocastor coypus, assembly GCA_004027025.1. Taxonomy (NCBI): domain Eukaryota; kingdom Metazoa; phylum Chordata; class Mammalia; order Rodentia; family Myocastoridae; genus Myocastor; species Myocastor coypus. Next base: position 44,852 of record PVJA010010118.1, read on the forward strand.
AGAACATGAGAGAAGGAAAGCTGGGCCTTAAAGGACGGCACTAGAGACCCGTGCTGGGTCGGCCAGGGAGGGCAGGGCAGAGTCGGGAAGATGCCAATCCAGGGAGGTAGGCACCTTGCATGCGCACACAGGCACACACTGGTGACTGGGGCTGTTGGCCTAAGCCCGGACAGAGAGCCGCCCTCTTGGCATGGAGTTTGAGAGGTTTGGGGGATTTGATTTTAATTTTTGGCTAGGACTCAGATGAAACATGAATGAGGCACCAGGGAAATTGCACCAGAAAGCCCACCCAGCGCCAGGGCCCCTCCGCGCTGGCCAGCCCTCTCGGCCCACGTGTCCTGACATCGTTCCCAAGCTCTGTCTCCTCATCTGCCAAGCGCAGAAAATAATCCCAGCGCGACAGCCTCCCAGGAGGACACAGACGTTGAGGCTCAGGGAACAATCAATTACAGGCCCCAAAGACACAGGCAGGGCTGTTGTCGGCACACCGCCCTGGGGCGGGTTAAGTAAGCCTGGCCTCTGAGAAGGGACAGGGATCTGTCACTGGCAGGAAGGATAAACCAGCAGCGACGCGTTAACTGGCAGTGTTTAGAGCAGTCAGGAGCTTTGTCACTTCACAATAGGTCTCCAGAGACACAGAGAGGTTAAAGGACTCACTGACACTCACAGGCTCGAGGCAGGAATGCCACCGAGGCCTGGCTCCTTCTGGAGCTGTCACCTGCCTGACATGAAGTCTCCAAGGGGGACATACAAAAAGCCAATGAGGAAACAGGCAGGTGAGGGTCCAGAATGTTCACTGCGATGCCCCAGGGCAGCCCCGCACCAGGAAGGCTGAGGTCTTCTCTGGAGGGAAGGAAGCTCTGGTGCCTGCTATGCTCGGCGGCCAGGGGAAGATGAGGTCGTGTCCTAAAATCGTGTCCACAGCCTCACATGCTGGGTCCACACCATTGTAACAGTGGCCTCAGAGAGCATACAGGCTGCCAGGAGGCCTCTCGTCCACACTCTTCAAGGCTTTCCCCACCAGGCCCTTCGGGATGCTCCCCACGCCTGTTACTAGCCCCGGGGTCACCTACACAGGGGGCCACGGTGGCTCTGAGGTACTGGCAGAGGCTGTGCAGGGTGGGGGGCTTCAGAAGGACTAGGTGGTGGGGCTGGGGCTGCCCGGAGGGAAAGCAAGGTCACATTCACCATGGAGACCCTAGACGGGCCTCCTGAGGGGTAGGCAGGGGTAGAGTCAAGCAGGGAAATAAGAGGATGATGTGCAGGTGACGTAAGAAAGAAAGATCCAGGGGCCAAGAGATAGTTCTGTGATACAAGTGCCTGCCTGACAAGTGCAAGGTCATGAGTTTGGACCCTGGTCCTACCAAAAAAAAAAAAAAAAAAAAAAAAAGAAAGAAAAGAAAAGAAAGATCCAGGTACCAGAGCCAGTGGAGACATCAAGCAGCCACTGTGACTCAAAGGAGAAAACCAGCTGGGAAAACCTTGCCGGTATGGGACGGCTCTGCATTGTGGACAAAGGGAAGGGCTGGAAGGTGGGCAGGGCCCCTCCTCATCCAACACTGCCACCATCGAGGTGACCACATGACCCTGCACCCCTTGTGTGGTACAACAGCAGCAGAGGGACCTACAGAGCAGCCCCCCAAGGCTGACGCACAATGCCCAAGGGAAGGTGGCCCAGCTGGAGGGGAACCCACACAAATGAGACCGAAAAAGTGTCAGGTGTGCTAGGGTGGAAAGACTTCCTGTCCTGGTCTGAAGCTAGGCAGGGGCTGTGAGCTGGGCACGGGGGGCAGGACTAGGCCCAGTTTAGCCCTGTCACCTAGGCACGGATGGCATCAAAATTTCCATCTTCAGAGTCCCAGTTCTGGTTCTTCCTCCTACACCCCCAGTGACCGTGACCGGGGCAAGTGACGCCCCCTCTCCCTGGGGCTCAGTTCCCTCCTTGCTCTGCAGGTGGTGACTGGAGAGGTCGCTCCCCAGAGCTCCAGAAACTGTGGGCCTGGGGGTCACGACTGGCTCCCAGCCCCTCCTACAGCCAGTTCAGGGTCCCCACTGCAGCCACTGAGCTTTGCCTTAAAGGACCACTCTTCCCGTCAACCAATCGATCAGTCCATCAAGGGAGGCCACAGGGGCCAGCCAGATAGCTCAGCGGACTAAAGCACCTGCTCAGGCAGAGTGCAGCGGCCAGGGTGCCATCCCCAGTGTGTCATGCCAGCCCCATCCCTGGAGCGCGCTGAGATGGCAATTGAGACTGGGCATGCTGGCACACATCTGTAATCCCAGCACTTGGGAGGCTGAAGATAGGAGAATCACTACAAGTCCGATCTGTGTGGTGGCACCCTGTACTAAATACATTTTAAAAAATCAAAAGAGACTACCTAGAGCCCTATTTCCATACCACTTTCATCTGAGTCTTTTGTGCCCCTTTGGATTCATGAACAAAATAGCATTCTTCCCACTTTCTAGCTTTTGAAGAGGTATCCACTGTCCCTCCTGAGAGGAGCTGGCATAGGCACCTTTCCCTACACTAAGCACCAAAATGCCTGTCTGCAAAGGGAGCTTTCAACATGTGGCATCACCTGGCCCAGGATCACAGGAAGACAGGAGTCTGACCAAAGCAGTCCATGTAGCCCACCAGCCTGCGTCAGGCCAGACAGGGGATCAGGAGGTGGCTTATCTAGGCTGCTCCCCTGGCCCTTCCTTCAGCAACCCTAGAGTGGAGGAGACCCCTCGGAGCAAGGTTGTCACAGCTCTAATCCCTTGAGGCCAGTGTTGGTGGCAGGCGTCCAGGGCTATGGTGGATCAGACCCTGAGAACAAATAGGACATTTGGGAGGCCTGGGGACACTTTGCTAGGGCACTCTGAGGGTCTGAGTCCCTCCGGGGAGGAAGCCATCCAGGTTGGGGGGCCAAGGGGCATGGAGATACTAGCAGGCATGGAAGTCAGTGTTCCCCAGGGAACAGAGACCACGCAGAACCTGGAAGTCCTATGCCTCACAGATTGGGTGGCACCCTCCTAAGCGTGGTCCCGTGGCCCACAAAGTCAGAGCTGATTCCCAGGATGTCCATACTGGTGCCAGGTTTCTCCACTCAGCCTGTGCCAAGAGGCCAGGAAGGCTGGCTAATTAGTATAAGTGTATATCCTAGAAAATGCGAGCGCACTGTGAAAACATAAAAGAACCAGAGGAGCCACAGCAGAAACCCAGCCTCTGTCTGCCCCAGCCCCTCTGTTCAGGGCGCCTTCTGCAGGCCTCTACTTCACTAGCTACACAACTTTTTTAGGGAGAGAGAGAGAGAGAGAGAGAGAGAGAGAGAGAGAGAGAGAGAATGTGTGTGTGTGTGTGTGTGTGAGCTTCTGTGTGATTTGCACATCTATCCCCTTCCTGTTTGCACACACGTGGTGGTGGCCAAAGCACAATCCATACATCACGTCTTGACAGCAACAGTCCACACGTGTGACAGTGGAGGCCATCCGGAGGCTGCAGCGAGAAGCCCTCCACGCTCGCTTGCACTGCCATGGCAGGGACAAATCCACTGCACGAACCCAGGTGTGAAAGTGGAAAACACACAGCTGGCTGTGTACACTCTGTGATACGTGACAACCCTAATAAGCAGCTGTGTTCCGTCTGTAATGTTATCTACTTATTATGCTATGCTTTGGCCATCAGAATGCTCTCCCACTTAACAAAAGAAAAATACCTCGGGGCCCTTTGAGCTGAGCTATATCCACAGCTCTTCTCAAAAGCCAAAGGTTTTTTTTTGTTGTTGTTGTTTTTTGTTTTTTTGAGATAGGGTCTCATTAAGTGACTAAGTTGCCTGAGCGGGGTTTGAACATTTGACCCTCGTGCCTCAGGCTCCCAGAGTGAAGACCACAGGTGTACACCCCCAGGATCTCCTTATCTGATGTTCAAACTGTGTGAAACCTTGGACTCCGTGCTGTAGCTGGGGTCACCAGCGCTCCGCCGGGTGTTGTGCCGTGACTGTCCCCAGAGCCGGCCCTGGTCCCTCCTCCTGCCCACCCCACCTGGCAGCCACTGTCCCCACTGCCCTGAGCAGTGCAGCGCTGCCACACATTTGATCTTTTTCAATCTGGTGGCTGAAAGAGGGACTCTTATTGAAGTTTTAATTTGCATTTCTTTTATGAGTAAGGCTGGGGAACTCTTCATATATTTACGAACCATTTACATATTCTTTAGAAAGCTGACTTCCCAGATTCTGTCCATTTTTAAATTGGATTTCTGTTTTGTTTTGTCTCTTGTTGCCAGGTAAACACACTCTGCCCTGGGAAGAGCCGCTTGTCTGTGGTAGCTGCTGCAGGTGCCTGCGTGAATCCCTAGCCATTGGGCTTTGGGTCATACATGGCCTCTGCACCCTCCTTTAGGGCTCCTTTAAGGCAGGGAGGGAAACAAGTTCGTAGTGCACAGTGTGATTCAGGCTAGAAGCCTGGGGTCTTCCCTGGGGTTTCTCCACCTGTAAAATAGGGTGCAGAGGAAATTGCAGGGCATCTTGGGATTGAGGTCTAAAGTTTTGGATGATCCAAGAGGAGCGCTTGGTGCACCACGTGATGAGAAGGCCGGGATAGGGACAGAGTCAGAGAAGAGGTCATGGACTAAGGGCTGAGAGAGGTGTCACGGCTGCTGCAGCAGGGCTTTGCTGCCATCTCCTCCAGGGAGCAGGTCTCCCAAGCCGTTCCCTACAGAGGTGGCCCACATGCCCCGACAAGGCTGAGGGGCCTCAGTCTCCATGCTAGGGCTACGCCGGGCTCAGCGCCCTTTCAGCTGAGTCAGCCAGGTTTCGGGAGGTACGTTCCTGCTTGCCATGTCCTGGGAAAGTTCCAGAAGAGAGACATCATGGTGCCGGTTTCCAGAGCTCTGTACGCACTTGCCCCTCACCCCACACACTCATTCCATCTCCCCCCACCTCCTTGTGGGGTGCACGCCAGCACCACTTGCTTGTTGACAGATAAGAAAACCGAGGCAAGGCTTCAGGAATGCGCCCACGAGAGGGGAGGCGGACCCAGGAGCAAACAGCAGCTGCTCCTCACCAGACAAACCAACCAAAGTCCAGCACAGGAGCCCAGCAGGATATGGTGCAGAGGCAGGGCCAGGTCCCCTCCAGGGTTCTGCCTGCCTGTCGAACCTGCTCCCTGATGTGTCCTCTCCCAGCACCCAGCCTCGAGCCAGGGCAGGTGGCAGCTGACTGGACTATCACCTGCATTGCTAGGTCCCATCCCTCTTGCTGCTTCCTCGCATCACTGGCCCAGCAAGAGAGAGCGGCGACCCTCTGCTCCAGAAGGTGTCTTTGCAAGTGGCAGCCCTGACCCATTTCCTTCCTGGCTGAGGGGACATCTCTGTGTCCCTGGGCTTCGCTTGTCCTGGAGGCTCTGCTCCCGTCGGCCTATGGCCTCCTCAACCTCAGTCACCCTGGCCCACAAGCTCTGAGGGTGCCTGTCTCCCACTCTCATAAATCTCTTGAATTCATTTGAACTGACTGAGTTGAATGGAATTGATTTGAATGGAATTGAAGTGCATGGAGTTGAATCCAGATTACAGGCCTCATGAGAGCCTGTGGAAACCGAGCTTTGTTATATGCTGGTCCCACATCAGAAAGGTACGTGGCATTATGGCCCTGCAAGTCTATTTTCTCCCCTCGGAATGGGTGGGAGGCGAAAACAGGGAGCAGGAGGAGGAAAGGGGCCATGTGGCTCTGTGAGATGACTTCTTCTGGAAAATGCCCCCATCTAGGCAATTGCCAGGACTCTAGCCTCATTTCCAGAAGTCAGTCACTCGGAAGCCCACAGAAGGCTCTTCCTTTGTTCTGATAGCAGGTGGCAGTTACCTGCATCCTGCCTCCACTGGCTGGGAGTTCTGGCACTGCCAGGCTGAGCTCCTCACAACCTCACAGCAGCTTCCTCTTCCAGGCCTCCTGGCCTCCGGAGCACGCACCCAGTGCTAGAAAACCCGCTCCCTTGTGTGTGTCCCATCCTATCAATTGCTCCCCTTGCTCCCGTATCCAGCTAAGTTCTGTTCCTTTTCAAGGCTAAACTTACATGAAACACCAGGGAACAATCTCGAGGCAGCACAAAGAAGGCTGAGCAGGATCTTGAGTGTGAAGAATATTTCTTACCCATATTGAAAATGCACCCAATTCCCATTGGCCCCTGGCTCCTGGCAGGGAGCGCCTGAGCTGTGAAGGGAGACATTCGGTTCTGTTTCCAGAGACACAAACTTTCCCACTCTAGTGGTGTGAGGTCTAGGAATCCCCCACGTGCTACCAGGCCTGCTGAGTCCACAGATGGCTTCAGAAAGCTCCCAGGAAACCAGCCAAGCACCAACGGGAGCAGCGCCGCTGGTCCCCAGCTAGGGGCCGGGCTAGGACAGCATGATCAAAGTCCCATGGGTTCTCCAGAAGGAGTAACCCTGGGAAGCACGGGGAGCTACGTCCACTCCTGAAGGGTGCCCACAGTCCATTTGCAAAAGGGTCTTTTAGGGCTCAGTGCTGGAGGGAAAGTCCAGCTGGAACTGAAACCGCATCAAGTCCCATCTGCTGGCCATCAAGTCATGCATCCTGAAAGCTGTTGGGACCGTGCTGAGCAGCACACTGGGACAACAACGGGACCGTACAAAGGCAAGGCCAGAAAGAGCCCTAGAGCTGTGCTAGACTGGACCCCAAATGGTAAACAGCCCAGAGAGAGCAATGGACCCATTCAAGGAAAAAAAAAAAAAAACGCACTCAGCAATCAAAGCTAGAAAGTAGCCCCCTTGGATTTGTCCCACTGCACTACTTGTCAATCTGCGTGGCCCACCGAGCTATCGCGCCTGCCTGTCACCGAGGCAGGCTGAGTTGGGGCCCGTGGGCAGAGGGAGCTGGCCTCAGGAAGCTGGGAACTGGTTGGATGGCTGCCAGAATGAATATTTACAGGGTATAGGATTTCACATCCCGTGTTATGGCCTGTGCTGTATCTCGTGCTACAAGCGTTTGCTCCTACTGTACTTCTGTCAGGATGGAACCGGCTTTGTGATTTGCTCTGGCCACATGGATGTGGCAGAAGTAACATGGACTGGTGGCAAGCCCCGCCCTGAGCAGGCTGTGTGCTCCTGTGCTTGTCCTGAGAAGCTGGCCCTGGCTGTGTGCAGAAGCCCTTACCTTGCTGGAAGGTGAGGACATCTGGGTCCCTCGACACCCAGCTCACCACCTGCCAGCCTCTGCCCAAGTCAGCCCATCACAGAAAGAGCCAAGCATTCCTGACCCTTCAGAGCCCCCAAAGAGTACTGGGCGGTTATTGGTTGAAGCCCTTAGGTCTTGGCAGTCAGTTCCGCAGCATGGTGAGCCAAGAGAAGCGTCAAAAAGGCTTCGACAGTTCATAGTTACCATTACAGCAAAGCCACACAGCACCTGTGGGTTCAGAGGAGGCTCCCGCTTCGTGAGTGAGGAAAAAGAGGATCAGACAGGGCTTGGGATTTCTGCTGTCGCGTGACTGGCACGCAGCACATCGGGATTCTGGGGTACCGCATCCACCTACAGCCCACACCTCCTGCATTCTTCCTACCAATCTCCCTGCCCCCTGGGGTTTGTAAGCAATGCCTGGACTCTTCTTCCTCACCTTTGTCTGTCTTTCTGCACCTTCCTGACTCTAGAATCACCCACTTCATGAGGAAAAGGAAAAGGAAGAAGACCTGTTAACCCAGGGGCACATCTGGCCCGTAGCACTGGGTCTTCTCTTTGGCAGTCAGATGTGACACCCACAAGAGGGGACAGACACCCTTGGAGATGAGATCTCAGGATGGTGGACAAAGTGCAGGGCTGCATCCCCCAGTCTGAGAAGTCTCAAGGAGCCTGTATAGCTGAGGCACTGATCTGATGATCTGAGAGAGGAATCCTCCACCGCAACACCCACGCCAAAGAAGGGCTCTGGAAAGGAACCCTGACACCCAGCCCCGGCTGGCTGAGCAAGGCGAGCTCGAGCTCCGAGCCTCTTCGTCATCTGCAAAGACGGCCTCACGATCTCCGGGATTCAACAACACGATCCGCAGTGGTCCAGAAATTATGTGGGGTCTGGGCCACTGCCAGATTGTGAGGCTGCCAGTGTATAAGGAAACAGAAAAACGGCAAAACGGAACGTCAGAAATTCCACCGGTGGCTTGGTGGAGAACGGGAGGAGGAGGAGGCAGGAAACCTGCTGGCCACCTGTCAGGATGGAGGTCGGCTGGGCCCAGAGCCAGCGCCTTCGTGGTCTTGGGCTCTGAGAGGAAACGGAGCCCGGCTCCTATAGGCAGCGCGGATGCCTGGTTTGCATCAGAGCTGGACTCACTAACACTGCGTAACAGCTATAATAAAACAGATCATGGGAAATTTAATGGCCCGCGGTGGCAATCACTGAATTATTTATGCCATCTCAGCCTCTTCTGAACTCTCACGTGCTCCACTCCCAGTCCCGCAGCCCCAGCCTGGCAGTCTGCAGGTACCAAGTACCAGGGCCTGGAAAGAGCCTGGGACCCAGGGCCAAGAGGCTGGAGAGTTCTGAGTAGCTTGTGCTTTAAAAAAAAAAAAAAAAAGCACCTGCTTCCAACCTCTCCATTTCGTTTTCTCATCTGCCAAATCAAGGCCTCTCTTCGGTGAGCGAACGGCAACTTACACGGCTGCGGTGCTTTGTATTCACCGCTGACTCCGGTCCTTCCAGCCATTCCCGATCCTGATGAAGGAGGCAGCCCCGCGACGGCACTGTCATTCCCATTTTCCAGACAATAAAGTAAGGTTCCAAGCTGGAAAAGGCCTCAGGCCAAAAGAAAAAAAAAAATCAATTTGTGATACAGACCAACTATTCACAATTTAACTTCTCTCCATAGCAACATCCTATTGGAAAAAGTGTCAGAAAAGGCAGAAGGCCACCGGGCAAGCGAAGTCGCTTGAATACGCAGAGGAGTGGGACTTGGAACTCACCCACAGGAAAAAAAATCTTGAGAAAGGGTCTCAGACCGGAACGAGGCTGTCTGCGCAGGCGCGTCTGCATCTTGGCGCTTCCCGACCTCCCCAATGTCCAGGGAACAAGGAAGGTAAAGATGTCCACAGAGAAAAGGAAGCTACTTGTTACGGTCACCCACGTTGCCCCCAGGGGACTCTCGCCCAGAGGGTGAGGTCAGCGTCATGTGGATTCACCCCGGTTTCTACATTTCTACACGATCTCCCACAAATGACCCTACACCTCCAAGTCACCGCAGCCAAACCTAGAGTCACACAAATATCAGAAACAACGTCTGTGACCTGCGGGCAGCCTCGGGGCTCCACGCTCCATCTTGGAAGGGCTCACTGCATGTGTTCTCCCCAGTTTCTCTGCATGCATTTACTTATTTATTCAATTATTTATTTTTAAAGAATCTATTTATTTTTTTTTTTCTTGTTTCAGAACCTTTGTTTGTTTATTCACTCTTTTTTTTATGGCACTTTAGACCACTGAGCCATCCTGCCCGGCCCCCCTCTTTGCATTTATTTAGCTCTTGTTTTCCTAACCCACTACCTAGGCGCCACACTGTGCTGCCTTCATTAAGCTAACCCTAGGACCAGCCAGATAGCTCTGAGGACTAAACCACCTGCTTAGCCAGACACAGGGACCAGAATTCGATCCCCGCTACGCTGTGCCAGCCCCAACCCCAGAGCATGCTGAGCCATCTATTGAGACTGGGCAGGGCAGCACACGCTTGCAATTCCAGCTCTTGGGAGGCTCATCACTACAAGTCCAATCTGTGTAGTGAGACCCTATAGACCCTGTACTAAGTACATTTTTTAAAAGCCTGATAATTATCTCAGTTTTGTTGTTGCTGCTGCTTATTAGAAATTTAACATGTGTTCTTAAAATAACCAGAATTTCAGATTGGGTTTCCTATTCTTTTTGCTAATGATCTGATTAGAATGTGCTGTGAAGCTTAAGTAATTTATCCCTAGCCCCGTTTTCTCCATGAATCCCATATTACATTTGGTGTACAATTGGGAACAGTGTGAGGACTGGGGAGATCTGCTAGATAAAAACTGCTACGCACTAAGGCACTCCAGACCCAGAGGAAAAGCCATCGTGATGTCAGCGGCGGCGGCGGCGGCGGCGGCGGCGGCGGCGGCAGATCTGCGCTTGCGCTCTGAGCAGCCTCACCCAGACCTCTCCAGGACCTGGTCCCAGCCGGACAGGAGTCTGTTTCCAGGCAGCCTGAGCAGCTTACAAAAAGAAACATCCACTCCCACCAAGTTACTGATCAACTTAGTTATTTGAGCAATTTAGTGGCTGTCTCGGGATTTCTAGGTTTTTAGGAAGATAAACCACAGAAAAGAGAGCGCAACAAGCGGAACAGAGCGACTGGGAAAGCAAACAGATAAAGCAGGCAGCAGAAGAGGCCTGATATTAATTCACTGGGAAGGTGCTATACCCGTAAGACACAAGCCGTTTGGTCTCGGGGGTGAGGGAATAAACAGAGGATAGAGAGGGTTGCAGGAATTTAAGACATGCCAGATAAAACAGAGGGCTGAACAAAGGTGCTGGAAGTGAAAAGAACACTGAATCGGGGTGCTGGACAATAAAGTTGAGGAAATGTCTCAGAATATAGATTAAAATGTCAAAGCGGTGTTTTAAATGAGAAGCGATAAAAAGAGATAGAGCCTGGATTCCAGAAAGCCAATCCCCGACTAATAGGAATTTCAGAGAGAGGGAGAACTGAAGCCGTGAAAGGGAAAGGATGATCAAATAATAAAATAAAAGCCTCTCCAGCTGAAAAAAGATACAAATTTCCTGGTTGAAACAGATCATGCACTAGCCAGGATTCTTTGGTTGCATCTGATAGAACTCAAATTCAAACTGCCCAAGGAAAAAGTGAGTACTAGCAAATCTAGCCTCCTGCGTCTGGAGGCCCCAAAGTGGAGAACAGTTCAGTCTGCCTTTTGTTCTCTCCCCTCAAGCTGTCATCCTTCTTCCTTTACGTTGGGTTCATTCCCGGGCAGGCTCTCTAGGTGGGGTGGCTGAAAAAGCCCTCAGAAAGTTGCTCTCTCAGGCCCGTCCTTCTCCCAATCCGGAAAGAAGAATGGAGCTATCTTTTCCCCAAGGACCAAACCAACTTCCAAAAACACTTCACCCAGCCTGACTGGAGACACGTGCTGGAGCCCTCATCTCCCTGCCCCACCAAGCACACCCCTCCGCTGGAGGGACTGTGAGTGATAGCCACCCAAGGCAGGGAGAGAGCCGTCCCTTTTTCACGAGATGCCCCAAATCCCATGGCGTGATGAGCAGTGTGGTTCTCAAGAAGAGAAACAGACCTGACCAAAGCCAGTAACCATCTAGGACAGATGTAATAATAAATGATGATGATGTCACACGCTTCTCAGGAAATAGGCAATGTTTCTGAACTCTTAACAATCAAGAAGAAGTTAAACCAGGCGCATTCCTGTAATCCTAGCACTTGGAGGGGGTGGGGCTGAGACTGGAGGATCACTTCATGTTCAAGGCCAGCCTGGGCTACATAGTGAATTCAAGACAGTCTGAATTGCATAATGAGACCCTGTCTCAAAAAGCCAGAAATTAAAAAAAAAAAAAAAGGAAATTTTAAAACTTCTCAACCGAAAAAAATTAGGGTACTTCAAGAGAAACAATGGCCAAACTAACTTGGGGTTTTTCCTGGACAGTGCAGCTTGCTAGATGGAGCTCCCTAGAGCAATGGCTATAGCATTCTGAGGAGAAACCATTCGCATTTCTGCCCCTGCCACTACATTTCTAAAAAACGTTCCTTCAGGATATATATCAGCAAACTGAATGCAAGAGAGGAAAGTAACAGTTTCAAAAGCTCAAAGAATTAACCCACAATAAGAGTTAAAAAAAGATGTCTGTAAAAGACTCATAATTTTAAAATTTTATTTATTTATTTTTTATTTGCAGTATTGCAGTCGCAGGGATCAAACTCAGGACTTTGCATTTGCCAGGCAGACACTCATGCCACTAAGCTATATCCCTGGCCCAACAGGGTTATCCATAAGAGTTGTATAGCTGGCCTTGTAAACAAGTTCAAGGCTAGCAGAGGCCACAGAGGGAGAACCTGACTCAAAAACAAACAAATAAATAAGAGGGGGAAAAACATATAAAAGCATACCTCCCGTACTTGGGCATTTAACCCAGGGACTATGCATTGAGCTGCATCCCCACTTTTTAATTTTTGATCTTGAGACAAGCTCTCACTAAGTCACTAAGTTGCTCTGGTTGGGCTCCCACTTGTGACCCTCCTGCCTCAACCTCCCAGAGCTCTGGAATTACACTGCTGAGCATTCTGTGGAGCATGGGTGATGCTGGGAATGTACCCAGCCTGGGCCTCCCGCTGATGTGGGCAGGATGAGGAGGAGGGGTTCTGTCATACCGTGGAGTTTCTACCCTGGGCTGTGTGTCTCTTTTGCAGTGTGCCTGCAGTAATTTAATCATCTAAACATTTCTAAAAGCAGTGGCAGCAACAGGCTCAATCTCTGAGCCTCAGAGACGGCTGAGGAAAAGCCATGTCTCTTGCTGTCTTGGAGTGAAGGAGACCCCTTTGCATAAATCTTCTGAGGTCCTGTGAACCCTGAGGGGGACAGAAAAGGAGGCCAACTGCGGCTCCGATGTGCCCCTAAGCTAAGCACAAGTGGTGCCAATGTAGGCTGAGGGGACACAGCGGCCAGCACGCGGGAAGAGGAGGGCCTGCCACGCGGGGCACAGGACCTCTGCTAGGAAACAGTGGGCCTGCGCCAGCCTTTCGGAGCTCTCCTGTGGTCCAGTCAGACCCAGTATAGCCTACTGACGCTGGCAGCTTTATCCCAGGCCTGTCTCTGGTAAGGATTCCAACACAGTCACCTTGTCATCTCCAGCACAGCCTGCCAAAAATTCCCAGGCTCCTCCTCACTCCCCCTGCCCGAAGCTGTGCACATGGCTACTCCTGGCTCCAAGCTTCAGGCTGCCTCTGCCACCCACTGCACAGGTCCGAGACATCAGTCGCCCTGGACCGCCCCCACTTCCGGCCTCCCACACCTCATTAGTGACTTCTCCCTACCTGCTTCCAGATACCCTTCCTCTAGCTCAAGAGCCCACGCCCTCCTTCCCCACCCATCTGGATCTCAGGGCACCTCATATCTCTCTCAAGGGTCCTGCACTTCTCTGGTGTCATTCTACCACCGCCCTCCTTTCCTGCAGCCCCTTCTCCCAGGGCAGCTCTAGAAGATGAAGAGCGTTGGGCTCCGCCTTCTCCTCCTCCAGCCACCACCTCCCTCCACAATCCCTTCACTCCACTAAGGAAGGACAAGCCCTCTCCAGTCTCCTCTACTGCCTGAGGTCCAGCCAGGGTGACTGTCCCAGGCTCTGCGAGCCCTGCAGGTGCACGCTCCTTTCCTGCCTTCGCACAGCATTGTAGCTACTGCTCTCTGGGCCAGAACAGCCACCCGCTGCTCTCCTCCCCTGCCTTACCTGGCAGCACACAGTTCAGGTGTGCAAGGGCTTTCTCAGCTGTCAAGATCCTCCTCAGGCACCAATTACAGTGGTAGATGATTGGCTTTTAATAAAACTTTATTGATCACTGGCTTGAGACTGAGGGCAGGGGCTGATACACGGGAGGGCTTTGGTGGATGGACGTATGGGTGGGTGGGTGGGTGGGTGGATGGATGGATGGATGGATGGATGGGTGGGTGGGTGG
>PVJA010010119.1:0-58377 GCA_004027025.1 Myocastor coypus
AAAATAAATAAATAAATAAATAAAATAAGAAAAAAATAAAAGTAAACACATAAAATAGAGTTAGGCTAATAGAGCAAAAAATCATATAGGATCTTCAAATTATAGCACTGAAAAGATTATAGAAATTGTCTAATATAACTTTCTTATTTAATATATGAGAAAGTAGGGTCCAGAGGATGTGGGAAATTGTACAAGACCCAAATAGACTAAAGGAAACTGGAAATTGATTTAGGTATTTCCATTTGACAAAAATTCTGTACTTGAGTTATACAATAAATTATCAGCAAAAAGTTTGATGACATCAACTGAACATTTTAAAATTGCAAAGTGTGATATGTGTTTAGAAAGCTAGTTGTGTCGATCAGCATAATAATTGATTCTATGTTAAATGTTGTGTACTTTTTCATACATGAAACATTGTAAATATCTTTGGCTATTTATGTTAGATTTGTACAATGTTATGGGTTATACCTAAAATGTTTCTTTCTTTTTTTTTTTTTTTTTAAGAATTTTTTATTTAATTTATTTTTTTTCTTGTTTCAGAACTTTCGTTTGTTTATTTATTTATTTGTATGGCCGGCTCAGCCTTCCCTGAGGGCAGGGCTGGCACAGCGTGTGGTGCTGGGGATCGAACCGCGGTCCCTGCAGCCGCCTAAGCCTTCCTAAGCAGGCGCTTTAGACCACTGAGCCATCCTGCCGGGCCCCATTGACCCCCACAGCCTCATTGAAATTGCAGTGTGACAGTCATCAGTGCACCCACGTGTTTATAGCTACATGTGATTTAGGACAGTGAGTGAAAAGCTTGGTGGAGACCGGGATATCCGGGAAACCAGGACATATACTATCTGAGTAAAGCTGAAAGGAGTGAGCAAATCAAGCCCAAGGGAAAAGCCCGGAGGCCTACAGCGGCACTGGTAATGCTGCGGCGGTGGAGCTGCCCAAGCCCTTTGGCGTTCCCATTTTGCCACAGATGGCCCTGGGTGCTGGACATGGAGCTATGAGATTTAACACTTGCTCTTCTGGATATTGATATTTCTTTGGTTCTATTCCTTTTTATTCTCCCAACTCTATGTTTTGCAATGGGAAGGTTTATCCTGAGCACTGTACATTGGAAGCTTTTCATTTTCTTTTTCACTTTTACCAGGGCTTGCAGCTAAAAATGTGCTTTAAAACTCAGTGGAGACTTGGATTTGACTATGAGGATTTTGATAACTCTTAGACATGGATAAACACATTTTACATAGAGATGTCCGTGAGGCCTTTGGGAATCATGGGGAGCATGCGATGGCTTGTCCTGAGATGTCCCTATGAAGCCTCATCCCCCCACAGGTGGGGCTTTGCAGAGAGAATTGCATTATGAGGGCACAGTGTACAGGGTCAGTCCACCAGGAGTGTATGAATGTGATTTGGGAGATGAAGCCTGATTGGAAGAGGCAGGTCGCTGAGAAGATGGCCTGAAAGGACTATTTCCCTCCCTCCTCCTGCACCGCTCTCTGCTTCTGCTTCACTATGCAGAGAGATGCTTCTCTTCTGTGATGCCCTTTGTCATGCTGTTCTGCCTTGCAGCCAGCTCATCATGGACTGAAAGCTGTGCAAACTGTGAGCCAAGATAAATATCTTCCTTAAGGTTTGGGGGGTCAGGTATTTTGTCTCAGCAATTAGAAAGTAGCTAAGACACACAGGTTTCTCATTCCCTATCATATATTGCACTTTATGACTATAATTCTATATGTGCAGTTCTTAATATTAAAATCACAGCCTCATATTATTTCATTTGAACTTCTCATAATTAAAACTTTACATTAGTCACAGGAAAGCATATTTTCTATTTTGCTGAGGATGACTTTGAACCCCGTAGAAGTCGATCAATACAAACAAGAATCTGTATCTTTACACTCTTCTTTCTAGTTCTCTAATTAAGCATAATCATATTTCTTTAAACACAAGGGCATAAAGAAACTTTGCTATCCAAAGATATCTTTTAAGCTGTTCTTTATTCCCCTGTCAAATAGCTGAGCAATGGTAATAGCTGCGGGAGAGACTTCAGCTTAGCTCAGCAAACTCTGAATCTTCCCTGGTTGTCCAGGGACTATTTTAAATTGAAAATGTTCTTTGTTGCCATGACCTATGACAACTCCACTTTACCAGGAAGTATGTATTCCCGTCATTTAGAGCATAGTATTTGCATAACACTAACCTTATGGAGGCTTTGACATCAACAGTTTTGTCAGTATTGTGACATTTACTAGGTCTCTTTTTATAAAACCATAACTTTATTTATTGTAAATATTATATTTGTTTATAATTTTAGAAGCTATAATTTTTATACAAAATATATGGTATTAAAATATTATAAGATTAATTGCAAAGGAAATAAAGGTCATATGTGATTTCTGAGACTCCTGGACAGCTGCTTATGCACAAGGACCATGCCGCCCAATCAGAGTTAGGTGAACAAGATTTCAGTTTGAAG
Source organism: Myocastor coypus (assembly GCA_004027025.1). Lineage (NCBI taxonomy): Eukaryota > Metazoa > Chordata > Mammalia > Rodentia > Myocastoridae > Myocastor > Myocastor coypus. Next base: position 2,474 of record PVJA010010119.1, read on the forward strand.
CTTTGCACCATAATCAAATGAAAACAAAAGAAGAGCAGAAAATATCTAATTTGTTTTACATCACTGAAAGACAAGAATTTAGTGTATGACAAGGGGAGGCTTTAATATTCTATGTGAAATATTTAGCTAGAGAACAGATACCAATCTTATGTTCTTAATTTTAACTATTTTGATAACAGTGAGTGGTTGAGTTGTACAAGAAAGGTGAAATAGTCTAATCTTAATATAACGTATTCCTTGAAATGTTTTTATTTTAATTTTAGTATATATGAATGATCTGTACTCTGTCTTATACAATATTTTATCTTATTTCTGGACTTAAAATAATGATGTTATAACATGTTGTATAATAGCTTACATGATTAAAGGGCTGCCATACATACTTGTTGAGTTTTATCATAAAACCAAGTTATATATGATGGCTACATATGTGTAAAGTGAAAAGATTGGAGGAGAATACTGACAAAAGAACAACTAAGAAAATATTCAAAATATTGGGTAGAAAAGTAGAAATTATTTTTCTGATAAACCAACACATCCATGAATATTCTATTAAAATGATAGGAGTTATTGTTAGTGATTTTATATTACTAAATTAATTCATTTTATTATTATAACTATTACCTTATATCGATTATATAAAATAGGTTTTACTGTGACATTCCCAATCATACATATAATGTGCTTTGCCAATATTCACTCTCCTCACTACCTTCTACACAGTCCTAGTTCCATTTTCATAGCATCATTTTTCCTACTTTATTTATATGAAAGAAAGTGTACTTGTCTTTCTGAGCATAGCTTCTTTCACATAAAATGGTGGTCACGAGGTCCATCTATTATTCTGCAAATGGCATCTTCTAACATTTCTTTACGGTGTGTGTGTGTGTGTGTGTGTGTGTGTGTGTGTGTGTGTACACCACATTTGCTTTATCCATTTTTTTTTTTTGATGGACATTTAAGCTGAGTACATAACCCAGCTATTACATATAGGGCTATTATAAACATGACATGTAATTATCGCTAAGGTATGCCCACTTTGATTACTTTGGATATGCTTTAGTAACTTCTAATTTGTTGCTTGGACAAAATACCCAGCACCAATGCTTTAAGAACAGAGAGGTTTATTTAAATTCTCAGTTTGCATTTGTTTAGGTTAATAGTCACTGGATCCAAGGAAAGGCAACTGCCGTGGGGCCTGATAGTGGTGCATTGTTGAAGTGGTGTCATTGCTCATGGCATGGCAGTAAGCAACAGTGAGCTATAAAATGAGAACAGAGGGGATATACTCTTCTAAGCCATGTCCTCAATGACCAAGCCTCTGACCAGGCTTCAGTTCCCAGTATCACATTGGGCCATAAACTCATTGGTGCACTAATCTACTCATGAGTACCATATTCACATTCCGATCACCTTCCCAAAGCCCTCCTTATGAGTACATGTGTTCTTAAGGGACGTCTAGGTGAAAACTGTAACATTCTGCACCTGGAACTCAAAATACCTGTGCACATCGCTTTTGGCAAAGTGCATCAAAAATTCATAACAGTTTCAGAATTTCTGAAAAATCTAAGTCCAAATTTCCACTGAGACACAAAGCAAAGTCTTAGCTGTGAAATCCTATAAAAGAAAGTTGAACATTGATGATATACAAAGGCACAGGGTAATACTTCCTTTCTAAAATGTAGAAATAGGGTGATAGAAAAGAACAGGACAAAGGCGAGAACAGGACCAACATTAAATCCTGTAGTTAGGTATGCAGTACCTCAGATAAGTAGTGGGGAGATGTAAATTCCTCAGTGTTTGAGTGGACTTGCACCTCGGACAATGCTCATGGTTACAGCCTTCCTGGCTTTTCTCTTGAGCTGATTTTGTTTACTTCCTTTGGCTTTCCTCAGATAGTCGACATGCCTGAGTTTTCTAACATCCTGGAACCTCCAATGCAATTTCAGTTTTACCCTTGTAAAACAGAAGTGTGCACTAATCTACTACCACCCAAGGGCACACTTGTGCCCTCTCAGAAGCAAACTGCTTTGCCCCCCAAGCCTTCTCCTGATATCTGAATAGAATTTTTGCCGACCACCCAACTCTAGTATTCTGCATACACATCAACTCAGGACCACATGGTTGATACCAAGGCCTACCATGAGTTTGAGCAATATCTCAGCTCCTTTACATCTTGCTGATAGTTGCAGAAGGCTGAGGGCCTTGACTGCTGAGTGCAGCAAACTGAATCTTGGGAAATCAATTCCGTTTCAGTAGGCTGCCATTATTCTGAAGCACAGGGTTGTGTGACTCTCTTCTCAAAACAGCCTTTCGTCTCTCCACTTTTCCTGGGAAGAGTGAGGTTTCTTGGATTCCTTCTTTGTTCTCAAATCATCCTTCCTATTGTCCGGATTTATGCTTCTTTTTATTGCTAATCTTTTAACAACTCTTTTCAGCTCCATCTTTGCAGCCTGGGGTTTTATGAGAATTTCCTTTTGAGTCAAACTCAAAACTTTTAAAATTATTGGGCTGTTTGCTCTTGATTCACAAGGTAGAACTAGCTAAAATCTCCTAAGGATAATCATGGCACATCTACAATATTAGACTACCTTGATATATTCTCTGTCCAATTTGTTAAGTGCCACCCTGAATTTCAGTCTTTTGTAAAGTTTAGAATGAGCAAAATGTAGACAAGTTTACTGCCAGAGTATAGCATACAGGATTGGAACAACAGGTGCCAGTGGAATTTTATTCCCAACTGAAATCTGAGCCTGTTTTTTTTTTTTTTTTTTTTTTTTTTTTTTTTTTTTTTTTTTTTTTTTTTTTTTTTTTTTTTTTTTTTTTTTTTTTTTTTTTTTTTTGTCTTTGTCTTTGTCTTTTTGAGATAGGGTCTTGCAGGACATGCAGTTCAGGTTGTCCTTGAGCTCACTTTTGTAGTCCAGGATGGTCTCGAGCTTGCATCAATCCTCCTGCCCCAGCCTCCCAAGTGCTGGGATAATAGGTGTACACCACCATGCCCGGCTAAAAAGGAGTTTTTCTTTTTTTTGGGGGGGTACTGGGGATTGAACTCAGCACCTTGCGCTTGCCAGGCAAGGGTTTATTCTACTGAGCTATCTCCCCAGCCCTGAGCCTGTGTTTTTTGCACCTGCACTTGTATCTGCATTCTGGTCTTTTGAGCTCTGACTAGAATCTCCCTTCAAGCTTAGTTAATAGTATTCTAGGTGCCATCTCTAGCCGCCATCTTCAAACTTTGTCAAGATTCTCCCATGAGCCTGTTACAGTGTCTTCTGAACTAAGTGCTCAGGTAGTCAGAGCAATGACCTCATTTCTGTGATGTCAAAATTTGTTACTTTTTTCAGTGCTGGGACAAAGTACCTGGCACCCATAACTTATGGAAAGAGAAATTTATTTTGGCTCACAGGGCATGGAGAATGCAGTCCACAGTAGGTTGGTGCCAACAAAGAGCTGCATGGTAGTGGGCCATGGTAGAGGAGAAGCAGCTCATGCCATTGGATTGTGGGATTGAGGGCAATCAGAGGAGGAAGGAGATACGCCAATGCAGACTGCCCCCCTAGTGATCTGCTTTTTCTGACCAGGCTTTACTTTCTAATATCATATTTATAGATATAATCTCATCACTGGAATAATCTACCTAGGATTATCACACATCTGTGATTTAGACACCTCCCCAAAGCCCTACTACCTATGATTTCAGGAAGCTTTAGTGTTTCATCAAGGCATAAAATATAGTAAAGTATATACCAAGGATTGGTACAGTTGGATCTTATAGTAACTATTTTTAGTGTTTTGAGGAGCCTCTGCATTGCTTTTCATATCATACTGTGGCTAGACTAATTTATATTCCATGTACATCCTTGCCAACATTTGTTATTTTTCATTTTCTTCATAATAGCCATTCTGACTATGGTGCAATAGAAACTGTGTAGTTTTGATGCACATTTCCATGGAGGTTAAAGATACTTGGCATTTTTCATATACTTATTGGCTATTTGTACTTATGAGAATTGTCTGTTCAGTTTGTTTGCTATTATTGGTTGGATTGCTTGCTTATTTATTTATTCATTTAGTTTTTCATATATTCTGGACATAAATCCCCTATCTGAAAAATGTCTGGCAAAATATTCTTGCATTGTTTTTGCTGTCTCTTTACCCTGCTGGTCTTTTCCTTTGCTGTGCAGAAGCACTTTCATTTGATATAATCACTTTTATCAATTTTGAACTATTACTTCCTGAATCATTGGAGTTTATTCAAGATATCATTGCCTGTAACAATAGCTGAGGGTGTCTGGCAGTTTCTGTTTGAGATCTTATGACGAGGCTTTGAATTTTCATACATAATCATAAAAAAGGATTTAATTTAAATCTTTTACAAAGGAATACATAACTTTCTTTGCACCGGTGATAAATAGGCTTTTTTCTTTATTGTATATTTTGCGCTTTTTTTTTTTTTCAAGATTCAGATGGAAACAGATGCATGAATTTATTATTGGCTCCTCTATCATATTCTGTTTTTCTATAGGTCTATTTTATGCTAATACTGTACCATTTTTGTTGCAGTGCCTCCAGTATATTTTGAAATCATGTGTGGTCATGCCTCCAGCTTTGTTCTTTTTGCTCAGATTTTTTTTTGACAATTCAAGAATTTTTGAACTTCCATATAAAGTTTAGAATTATTTTCTCTACTTCTATGAAGAATGTGATTGGTATTTTGATGGGGAATACATAGAATCTGTAGCTGATATTAACTAGGATGGATATTTTCATCATTTACTAGTCTAATTATATATGTATATTAACTTTATAATATAATATGAAATTACAATTTCATCTAAATATAAGAATCAACTGGTTGAAGTGATGTGCTGCCTGAGTGATACTTGGGGTAAGCTGTTAAGCAGTTAGTAGTATTAATCCTCCCAATCATGAACATGGAGACTCTTTCCACATTCTAGAATCTTCTCCACTGTCTTTCTTTAGTGTTTTGTAATTTTTGTTATGAAAGATTTTTTTAATGTCCTTGTGTAGTTTTATTCCTAGGTTTTTACTTATTTATTTGAATTTATCGTGATTTTTTCTAAGTGAATACATTATTAGTGTCTAGAAAAACAGCTGAGTTTTGTATATTGATTTTGTATCCTTTCACATTTCTAAATTGTGTATCACTTGCAGGAAACTTTTAGTGGGTTCTATGATTTTTAAAGTATAGAATCATATCATCCACAGATGTATAATTTTCTGATACTTCTTTTTTTCTTATATCCTTTCATGCACGATTTTTCTGACTAAAGATTCTGGTACTATATTGAATTAAAGTGGTCACAGAAGACACGATTATCTTGATCTTAGAAAAATGCTTTCAGTTTTTCTCCATTTTGTATGATACTAACTTACACTTTTGTTATGTATGGACTCTACAACATGGACGTGTGATTTTTCTATGTCTAGTTCTTTCAGAGTTTTTGATCATCAATGATAGTGACTTTTCTCCACCAGTTAAAATGATGCTGCATTTTCATCATTGATGCTATCTATGTAACATGTTATACCTATGGATGTTCATGTTGAGCTGACAGTTAACCTTGAATCATTGGAATGAAGCCAACCAGTGATAGTACATGTTTTTCTTTCTTTTTTTTTTTTTTTTTGGCTTTTTGAGACAGGGTCTCACTGTGCAGTTCAGGCTGGCTTTGAGCTCACTTTTGTAGCCCAGGCTGGTCTCGAACTCGCAGCGATCCTCCTGCCTCAGCCTCCCAAGCGCTGGGATTACAGGCGTGAGCCACCACGCCCGGCAGTACATGTTTTTCTTAATGTGAGCTGAATTTAATTTGAAAACACTTTTGAGCATTTTTCTATGTATAAAATCAAGAGTATGGATGTAGAGCTTTTGTTTTTCTTTGTTCTTGTGTGTGTGCATGTTTGTATGTGTGTGTGTGTGTATTTTTGCTGTTTTATCCTTATTAGGCTTTGTTAGCATAATTCTGGCTTCACTGAATGAGTCCAGATGATTTATTAACTCTATATTTTATAGAGTAATTTTAAAATATCCTTTTCCTTCAATTTTTTCAGGTCATGTGTGTTTAGAAATTTCTAGTTTCTTCTATATTTTACCATATGTTGGAAAAAAATTTTCAGAAATGTTTCTCAATGTACCTCTGGATTTTCCTGGTGTTGTAATATCTCCTCTATAACTTCTAATTTTACTTGTTCCTTCCTCTGATTACTTAGGTGAATACTTCATTAATTTTCTGTATGTTTTTAAAGAACCCACTCTTTGTTTTGTTGATCCTTTTTATAGTCTCTATTTTGTTTATTTATATTCTTATCTTTATTATTTCTTTCCTTATGTTGATTTAGTGTTAGGTTTGTTTTCATTTTCTTAAAGCCTTAAAATGTACCATTATGTTATGCATATGAGATTTTTTTTCTTTAATTTAGGCACTTGTAGGTGTGAACTTTTCTATTATAAATGATTTTGTTTGATCCCATAGGATTTTGTAACTTGCATTTCCATTTTCCTTTGTTTTTAGGAATATATAAACTTCATTCTTGACTTCTTCAGTGACTCACTGCTTGGTCAGAAGTATATTTATTGTTCAATTTTCATGTGTTTGTATAATTTTGAAAAAAATTGCTCTTAATTTGTAGTCTTTTTTTTCATTATGACATGCTAAGTCCAAAGAAGTTAGACACAGGAAATTATTTGTGTATTTTTCCTTTCTTGTATCTGTTCAGATTTGCTTTATGGCTTGTTGCGATTTAGTCTGGAAAAAAAAATTCATGTGCTCATGAAGAGAATGCACATTCTGCAGCTATTGAGTAGAATATTCTGGATGGCTTAGATTTATTTTATTATTGTCAAGGCGATCTATGTATTGGTGAGAATTAGGTCTTGAAGTGACATGATAAAAGATGTTGGGACCTGTCTTTTCTGTTATATACTCGTGTCTAGTTTATGGTATTAGGTACACTAACATTTGGTGCATGTATCTTTACAACTGTTATATTTTCTTGGTTGATTACTGTCTGTATTGACATGCAACACTCTTTACCTACTTTGGTCAGTTTTGGTTTGAAGTATATTTTGTTGGATAGGAGTACAGCTATTTCTGTTTGCTTTTGGATTTCATCTTATTGAATGCTTCTCAACTCTTTTACTTTCAATGTACATCTTTGTCAGTAAAGTGAATTTGTTATACATAACTAATCTCATTTTGTTTACCTTTGTTTTTCAATCCAATTAGATATTTTATAATAGTCTGAGTGTTTGGGGAGATAGCTCAGTAGAATAAGCTCTTGCCTGACAAACAAGGACCTGAGTTTAATTCCCAGTTCTGAAAAAAAATTACTCAGCACCCTGGGCCCACCAGAAACTCATCAGATCAAGCAAGCAGGTCCAGTGTGTGAGTGAGATCACCTGGAGCCTGCTAGAAACCTATTTGACCTAGCAACCAGATTTGGTGTATGAGTGAGACTTCTAGGGCTGGAAACTCAATTCACCCAGCAATAAGGCCAAGTATGTAAGTGGAACTTCATCCATCAGACAGTGTGGAGAACTGCAGCAGAACTCCCTGGAGAGAGGCTAGAGACAAGACCCACTCAGCTGATTCAGGAGAACATCTTGCCAAAGTAGCACAGTAGGTTTTCCTCTAACGGGTGCAGCAGAAAGAAGTGGAACACAACAGTCACACCTAAGACACACCGAGGTGTATAAGTTTGAACTTGATAGATACAGATCTATTGCTAAGGAAAGAACTTTACTAAAGCTGTACTCCAAAGGTCAGAAAATTTCCCAAATGTGAGGAAACAATCTGACATTCAGATAACCGAAGCATATAGAACTCCAAATAACATCAACCCAGAATAACAGCAGATTTCTCTTTGCAAATAATTAAGTCAAGAAGAGCATGGAGCAAAGTACTTCAAGTACTTCTTGCAAGAAAACAAATTCCATATCCACAAAACTGGCTTCTGAGTTCAGTGGAGAAGTGAAATACTTCTAGGACAAAGAACAGCTAAGGAATTTCATGATGACAAAGCCAACCCTACACAAACTACTGAAAGATTTTCTAGAGAGGGATCAAAGTGACAGCAACTCCATGAAGGAGAATGGCAAGAACCCACAAAACAAATAGGGCAAACAATTAAACACAGGAAAATATCAGTATACAAAAACAGTCTTTCAACTATTGTTTGTATGTAGCAGCAGAATATGTCCATCAGCATATTCTACAAATGAACTTCTCCTGCACCCTATAGGTCACGATTCTGTCTGGGTCTACAGGGTGGATATTATAGAAGTAGCAGTGGCTCAGTCCCACAAGTGATACCTGGCCACCAGCAAATGTCATGGACACTATCCATATACATTACATACTAGAACATTGTGCGATATCCTATCCCCAAATTGTTAGAAGTGCTAGTCATATATTTGCCATTCCAGCTTTCATGTTATGCTTTATTCTTAATAATTCTTTACTTCCATGGAAACTTTTTCTTAGCTGATATTTTTGTATACATTAACCTATTCAAATACTATGTGAGTACTCTGACTTGATTACAGATTTGTACATATGATATACAACACTCTGACCTCTAAGTTGGACTCACAATTTGATTTGAATTTTGGAATATTGTTTTGAGATGTTTAATTTAATTTTAATCAATTAATATTTAATTAATTTTCCAATAATTGCTTAATTCTAATTTTTGTTTTATAATTCATGCTGCATCTCTGACTTACAATCTACTTACAAAACATGGTATGCTATTTTCTCTTAGTATTAGAAACTTTAAAAATAAATAAATAAATAAATAAATAAATAGAGAGAGAGAGAGAGAGAGAGTTAGGATAGATATAGAACTACTTTCTCTTAGTTCATTGATAATAAAATTTGCACTAATCTTATTTAGACAAGATATCAGGTCTGCATCTTGTCTTCTGTATAATCACTATGAAGAAAACAGTATGCATGGTACTAATTATTGTAACCATCCTACTAACTTGTTTTGAAATTGTTTCATTGCTATTTTATCTTTTTTCTCACTAAAATGAATAAAAATTTTTAAAAATAGTCTTTCTTTTAATTGGAGAGCTCAGTCCATTTGCTTTCATGGTCATTAATGAAAGACATATGCTAGTTGCTGTCATTTTGTCATTTTCTTTCAGTTATTTGGAATAATCTATGCTGATTTCTTCTTCATTCTTTGTAGATGCTTGACAATTTACTGAAATACTGTTGTTTTATTTTTTCCTACTTTTAATTTGTTTGCTTCATGGTTGTGTTACTCTTGTTTCCTTATCTGGCATATAGGGTTAAATTAAATATGCTCTGTAATGCTCATTTAGTAGTAATGAACTCTTTTAGTTTATGCTTGGCAAGTCTTTAATTCTGATCCTGAAGAATAACTGAACTAGATTCTGTAATTAAAGTTGGCAGTTAATTTTATTTCTTTTTTTTAATTTAATTTTATTTATTTTTTTTCTTGTTTCAGAACCTTTGTTTGTTTATTCGCTCATTTTTATGGCTGCCTCAGCCTGCCCCGAGGACAGGGCTGGCGCAGCATGTGGTGCCGGGGATCGAACCGCGGTCCCTGCAGCTGCCTAAGCTTTCCCAAGCAGGGGCTTTAGACCACTGAGCCATCCCGCCAGGTCCAGTTAATTTTATTTCAAGATTTAAAATTTATCATTTCTGAGACTTTAGAGTTTCAGCTAAGAAATCTGGAGTTATTTTAATGTTTTGTCCTTTCCCGTGATGTCACTTCTATCTTGAATATTTTAAGGTTTTATTTTTTGTTCAGTACTTTGGCCAATTAACTATGATCAGTTAACTACAATATGATTTGGATATGTTTATTTCCACTCTTGTGTATTTGGGGTTTGAAATGTTTCTCATTCTTCAAAGTCCATATTTTCTTTAAGATATGGAAAATATTTTATTATTTTTCCATAAATTCAGTCTCTACCTAGTAGTCCTGTATCTTGACTTCCTTTTCTATATCTATGATTTGTAAGTTAGATCTTTGACTGATGTCTCATAGTTATATATTTGGTTTGTAGTTGTTTATTGGTTTGCTTTCATACTGCCTAAATGTGATAGTTTATATTCTTTGCCTTGAATCTTTTTCTTTGTTTTATTTTGACTTATTCATCTGTTTATTTCACCTCTTTTTGAATTGCTTTGTCATAGCTTGCATTGTCTTACTTAATTTGCTCTGCTACTTATTTCTATCTTTTTTGAATTGGTTGATCATTTAAAATCAATATTTTGAAATTTTTATCTGCCATTTTATTCACTCGGGTACTTTTAGTCACTTTCCAGAGAGTTAATAACTTTTGGAGACTCGGTGTTGCATTGTTTCTTTCTTATTGTTTGCGATTTTATGTTGAGATTTACATAATTATTGCAATAGAACCGTCTTCCACTTCTGACTATTCCTCCACAAAGTGTGATATCCCTCGATGCAGAAGCTATCTATGCTCAGCTCATCTGTCAGTGGGTGTCTACACTGTTGTATGATTTCTGTCTGCTGCTGCTAAGGGGCACTTAAGGTTCACTTGAAGCGCAGTAATTTTCTGAAGGCTTTTATCATTCCTACTCTCTAAGTTGAAGTGTTCACCAGGATTCAAGTAAAACTCAGCTGTAGCTGAACGGAGGTATAGTTTTGTATCTAGAGTGAGGGTGTAGTTCAGTAGTAAAACATCCATATAACATAGCCCAGTTGCCAGTCTTCATCCACAGCAAACTCAGGAAGAGATAAACAAACAGCAGTAACAAGCTCTGGACATGAATGAAATTGATGTGAAAAATGCAATAATAACAAATTGAAAACAACCCCTGAGACTAATAAAAATAGGAAGGGGCAAAATAATATAAAATGAACCTTATAATTTAAAAAAATAAAATAAAAATAGAAAAATATTTCAAAAGGTTTAAAAAAGGGAATGAGAAAAAGGAATGAAAGACATATAATGATTTTTAGAAGGGCTATGGGGTAGGAAATAGAAAAAGAAGTTGAAAATTTGAAAATTAAGAGAGAAGGAAGAATATATATGTATACATATATATACATGATATATTTTATGTATCATCATAGGTATATTCTCATATATTTAAGTTAACAAATATAACCAATAAAGTTAACTTAATAATAAAGGGAAAGTTTCTTTTCACCACAGTTGTTGATCTGGGGAGCAAAATAGAGAATGTCAGATGAGTCATCTTTCTGAGACCATTTGATTGTGAATTCTATGGAGAAACATAGGCTGTGTGCTCTTCACTCTTTTTTGATTTCCTTTGTGTTACTTGCTTGGTAGTGAGTATGAGATTTGTGGGTGGAGACAGTTATATTAATTCTTGGCTGCCCTGCTGTCAGTACTGGCTGAGCTGCAGCAAGATTTCTCCTGACAGCATTTTGCTATCATTTTATTATCCATGCACATTCCCAAAGCAGAGCTGACATAAGTTGCCACAGGACAACCAGAACTCTGGCATCTTCTGCATTGCTATTCACAGAGTGAGGCAAGCTGTGGGGTCACAGCTATCTGCACAGAGGAGGGTAAATGGCATCAAATTCTGTGCCTCCTCACCCTTGTCTTTGATGCTTCTGTAACTTAACTCCTGCACATAATCATACACAGCTGCTAGTTCCCTGCCTGGAGATCCCACAACTGTTTTCCCAAGTTGAGGGTGCAAATGAGAAGCAGTCTTCACCCTCTGTGCATCACAGACCAGCTTCATACTGCAAAGAGTTCTTAGAGGTATTGTTTTGGAAGCTCTCTCTATAGACAAACCTACTCTCAAGGTCAACACCCTGAAGATCAATTGAGGACATTTGCTGCTACTTCTTAAAGCAGTAAGCTCAGTAAGACCTTCTTAAAATGACTTCCCAATACTACACCATGATTGTAGTTTGAGTAAAATATGTACCCACTCATTCTGTAGATTCCAGGTGCACTGTTTTTTTAGAATGGACTTTTACATAGCTCTGATACAAATGCCAATTTGTTCTTTAGGTCTCCCCGCTTTGTTTTACCTCTACCCTTGGCCCAGCCACTACTTGCCACCTAGCATCCTCTGTGTTGGCCTCTTTCTCATCTTCTTTTCTGCTCTGAAATCTCAAGTTTTCAAGTCTCTGTTCACAACTATTCTTCAGCTGTTTTCCTCAGTTGCTCACCTTGCGTCGTAAATAGTGAGCCAAGCTGGGAAATTCTTCATGTTTCTTATCAGCTGTTTTAGAGTCCTAATTTTTGATGTATAATTTTGATTACTTAAAGACTCAATTAGCTATTTTCAGTTCCTTAACAATAAAGAGCAGTTTTAAAGAATAATCTCTGATCTTCTCAACTCATTATTGAGCAATTTAAAGACATATTAAAATAAGTTTGACTCAAAATTTCAGTTTTCAAATGGGAGAATGGTTGCAATAACTGAAACCAAGTGCTGTTTTGAGTAGAAACTGGTGACTTCTGAAGTGACATTCAATAGCAGAAATTTGTGAAAAGTTATTAAATTAATATTTATATTATATTTGTAAAAAATAATTTGAGGACACATAAAGAATTTTCCCCATTAGTGCACATTTCCACTAGTAGGGTTGCTATTAAATGAATTTAACGGTAGACAAGGGGGAAATATATCTGGATGTATGGAAGTGATGGAGAAAATTGGTGAGCAGAGAACTTCCAATAAGAACAGCTTCAGGGAGATGATTCTTGATTCAGTAATGAGTAGAGCAATGGTCATGAACTGTTAGCAAAGGAATAAAATCCAAGAAGAAAGATTTGGAATAATTTTTTCATAAACATGCCTTTTGACTGCTGATTCTTATATATTTTTTAAAAGTAGTTCACAGAAATATCACTTCAATAGGAATTTGAAATGGGCTAATATTTTTAATGTATGTGATTTAATGGAACTGCATCAAGGGCTGCTAAGTTATGCTAACATTTATTTTTCAAATTTTTATGAATTTCAAGTTAAAATATAAAATTTTACAAGTTTATTGATGAAAATACAGCAATATCTAGGTTCAATAAGCTCTGCCCACAGTTTGGTTCATGAACGGCACTGGGCAAACTTTTGTTTCTGTTTGTGAACTCTGCCTCAGGTGACACAGACAACCATGATTTGTGGACTGAATGAAGTTTGTGAACCAAGATTCCATTGTGTGTAATGAGCAAACTATTTGCTATTTCTAAATATGTTTACAGAGTCATTCTCTAAGAGTACTGGAGAGTTATTTCCTCTGAGGAGAGAGAAAAGTAAGGAAAACTGTTTAAACCATGACTATTACAGTGCCTGCTTTTGTCTTACTGCTGAAAGTACGTCCAAGTTTGTTTTACAATTTAATGTAACTACATTTCAAATTTCTATTTCCCCTAGAATATTATCATATCAGAAAAAAAAACAATAGTGAGTTTATCCTAATACTAATGATTGATGGTTTTAATATGCTACTCCTTTTAAAGTGTAGAAACTTCAAAATAGAAGATATTCTATTTATTGAGACTCAAGTCAGTTGGCTGCCCCTATCCTTAGTCATTTTTATATCTAGTGATACAAGCTCTTGTGCATAGGAAGAAGCTCCTCCTCCTCCTCCCCTTCCTCCTCCTCCTTTTCCTCTTCTTCTTCCCTCTTTTTCTTTTGTTGGCATGACAGTCTTGAAGGTATCAGCATCCATTTCCTGAGATGGAAGAGTTAGTGGAGTTGGTAGCACAGGTTCTAGAGAACTGTGTGCAGTCTGGTGATCATATAGGCCTTACTGCACTGGGGCCATAGCATATCTGGCTAGTGACTACAGCTGTGTGATTTCCTCCTGCTGTGAGCCAAATTCTCCACCACTTTAAGAAGGTCTTCCATTTACCCACTAAATTTGCATCGACTTCATTTTCTCTTTAGTGAACCTGAACCACTCTTTTATTTGCAGATAAGAAAAAGTCCTGACTGATATACGTCGCTTGCATTTAATTATATGGGATCAAAAATACACTGTCAGCGTCCTATAAATATTTGTTGAGTCAACTGAATATGTGGATAAATGTTCTGGTTCTCAAATACAAATTTACTGTATCTTGACACTGGCATCACTGCTAATAAATGAAATGTCTCAAAGAAATGTATGAGCTGACCTTGAAATAACTTTACCTATCACATGCAGTTTTGTATTTTCAGAATGAGAATGGTACAGAAAGTTGTAGCAATTCTCATGTGAGGATAATGACTTTGAAATTTTTCTAATCTACATTTCTGGGCAAGTATGTAAGAGCAAAGTTAGAGGAGGTAATGGATTCTGTTACTTTTCATAGCACACCATCTCGGTTCAAGTAATACAATTTATAAGCAATGTAAGAGTTTTATTTTAGAAAAATGTCTAACCCACTAGATTTAATTTCTATTTGATCAAGGAAAAATAGATGTAATAATTTTGTTCTTGACATACAAAATAGAGGTAGTAATCTTGTTCTTAATAATGAAATGGGATATAATAGAGACTCTATCACTTATTTGTCCTTTCTTGTTGTGTACACTGTCACTAGAAACCTGCCACTAAATTAATACCTTGTTTATATATCAGCTATTAGACCTTCAGCTTTGAGCAAAATTTTCCCTAATCAGGCATTTTTATCCACTTTAACTACTTGTTATTACTTAAAATAGCAATAAACCATGGCAGCTTATCCATCTGTTCTGGATACGTTTAGCTGTTTTTACTGATTGGAAAGAACTTTTTCTTCAGAACTTTTTGTACTGTCTTCGGAGGGCAAGCAATGATTCTGTTAGAGATACTAATAACATCCTTTAGAACATATTTGCTCATTATTGATGAATCTCATCATTTTAATGAAATACCATTCCATTATGCCATCAGTAATCAATATGGAAATCTGCTAAGACAAAGACTGCCATCAAAGAAATTACATTAAATTGAGAAGCTAGTCACTGATGGCTTGACAATTAGAATAAGTCATATTGATATTATAGTTATAGTTATGTTTAAAGAACAAAAAAATCTAGGAATATTGGAGCAATCAAAAATAAGTCTGAGTGGAACTATAGTATAGTATAGTATAGTATAGTATAGTATAGTATAGTACATTACAGTAGTATATTATAGGTCATAGAGGTGTGGCAGGGTAGGAATAGTGATGAAAGGTAAGGATGCTTGACTTTTCTAAGTTTCAGTGTAATATTTCTCCTACATTTCTCCCACTGTCAAGTCAGTTAAAATTGTGAATGGGAAGGTGTCACCAAAATAAAATTTAGGACAAAATATCTTTGGGATTTTAGCTTTCATTTGGCCCCAATTAACTTGGGTCATGGAAATTAGAGATCTTAAAATTTTTTTTTTCAATTCTGCATAGGATTACTTATTTATAGTCTAATGTTATAGGAGATAAAAATAAACTGAAAAAAAAGTTTAGAATTGTAGGAAGTAATGCAGATCCTCCAGGTACCTGTGATTAAAATGATATTTGATACAGGGCACTATGAAGTCAGATGCCACCTACACAGAGCAACAATTGTGAATAGGTTTGACATGCCAGCTGGTGGGGAGTGCTCCTGGGGTTTTTCCAGCAACTTTCCCATGGGAAAGTCAATTGATTTCCATGGAGGGTTTTTTTTTTTTGTCAGAGTTGTTCAGTTTGGGAGGATCAGTAAATACTTAGCAATTTCAAAGGTTCTGCAGAAAGAGTAGCAATCTTAACCAGGCTATTTTTAGGACTTGAAAATAAGTTTTAGGTTTCAAGACTTAAACGTGCTTAATTTCACTGGTTCTAGGGAGACTGATTTTTATAGTAGCATTTTTGCTATTCATTGATAACAAAGGAAAGTCCTTCTCCACAAATCCTATCTACAAAGGGTTACTCATGCTAAACACGTAAACATCCATTACAATACTTAGGAAAACTCATACTCTTCAGATGCTCTTTTGAGAAATATATAGTATTTATTTCCACTCAGCATCAGTTTAAATGATAGCAATTCTTGCTAAAAACAATTTTCAGCTGAGTTTATATGAGCATGGGTTTCTGTTTAGCAAAAACATAAATTGCAAGAATTTATTTTTGTAGCACAAATATGCAGCTGTTCTGCAACTTGAATAGTTACAGAATGAGAACAGAAAGCTGACTGCAGACAACAGATACAAAGGGAAATGTCTTGAAGAACTCCTTGCACACTATTTTTGTTCCCTCTTGGGAAACACTTCTCACGGAACCCCTCGTACCTCCTGTGAGCAGACTTACTCTGTCCTGATCCCTCCTTATCTACTATGGTTTGTTGAATATTTTATTGGAAATAGTAATGCTCCAGCTGTGGAATTTCTGTTCCTTTTCTGTATTTGTCTGTGCAACTTATCAGCATCAGTCATACTGCTTGCTTTGTTTAATTATTGTCACTTCCAAAGGAAGATCAGAGATGTTTTTCTACTTTGTTCACTTTCCATTTCAAATATTCTTTAAAAATTGTTCTTCAGTAGTGCATGTTTACAATACAATGCATACACTCACAATGGGAGGTGGAGCAGTACATATTGTGCTGAAGTCCCTTTTATTTTCCCTTTCCCCCAGATCCTTCCTCTTCTTCCATCTCTTGTTGCTCTTTTCTTTTGGAAAGCATCTACCTCCTATTGTCTTTTATTTTTCTCTTAATCTATGTATACTTTGAGTTTCACTCAATAAGAAAGCCATGAGATGTTTAATTTTCTGTGTCTGATTTATTTTGCTAGCATTATGACCTCAGGATTCATCCATTTTGCTAAAAATGACTCAAATGTATTCTTCTTTGTGCAAAGAAGTCATATGTTTTGTATGTAGATCACACTTTCCTTGTCCATTCGTCTGTGCATGGACTTTGGATATAAAGGCCATTTCCAGGATTTAGCTATTATGATTTATGCTGCTATACATATGGGCAGGCATGAATCACTGCAATATGATGGTTTAAACTCTTCGGAAAGATATTTCAAACCCAGGGGTATTTCTGGGTGAAATATAATTTTTACCTTTAGATTATTGATGGATCTCTGTATTGATTTATGTAATGGTTGTATTAGTTTACATTACCACAAATAATGTGGAAGAATTCCTTTCCCTCTAACTTGTCCAGTACTTCTTGTGTTTTGAGTTTGTGATGATGGCCATTCTTTGTGGAGCAACGTGCATTCTCGGTGTTATTTTGATTCGCATTTCTCTAATGGTGAAGACAGTGATATTTGATATTTTTGATGTTTTTATTGGCCATCTGTACTTCTGAGAAGCATCTATTTGTTTCTGTTGCCCTTTTTTTTTTTTTTTTTTTTTTCAGGGTCTCACTTCACAGCCTGTTTCCTCCTGTTTTTGGCCTTCCTAGTTTTGGAGTTGCAGGTGTGTGCCAACATGCCTGGATTCTACTTCTGGCTCAGCTCACCTCAGGGCAGGGTTGGCAAGGCATGTGGTGCCAGAGGTCGAACCCTGGTCCCTGAGCTTACCTAAGCAAGTGCTTAGTCTGCTAAGCTATTTCACTGACCCTTCAGTTGCTCACTTTTGAGTAGATCTTTTATTTTCAGGAATTTGTTTTGTATTCTTTATATAGTCTAGATGTATCTGTCCTGTAAGAAATATGTAGGAAAAGTTTTCCTATTCTGTCGGTTCACTTTTCTTTTTTTCTTTCATGATGCAGCTTTTTATCTGACATAATTCAATTTGGTGATTCTCGATATTATTTCTTCCATAGTCACAGATTTGTTCACAGAGACTTTGCCTATGCCAATGTCTTCAAGAGTTTCCCTTATTTTATCTTCCAGCAGATTCAGTGTTTCTGTTATAATATCTAGTTCTTTCATTCATTTGGATATTATTTTGGGGATGGTGAGAGGTATGGGTTTAGATACATTCTCATCACTGGGTTGAGTTTTCCCAGCACTATTTGTTAAAGATGCTGCCTTTTCTACAGGTTATACTTTGTGCTCTTTGTCAAAGATCAAGTGGCTGAATTGCTAGTTGTTTCTGCATGCTTGTTCATCTCCATTTATCTGCCTTACTGTTTTGTGCCAGAACCATGCCAGTGTCGTCAATGAAGCTTTATAATGCAACTTAAAATTTAGGATTGTGATACCTCTTAGTTTGGACTTGTGGCCAGAGACTGCTTTGCCTTTCCTGGCTCTCTTATAGTTCAGTGTTCATTTTGGGGATTTTTGTCATTGTTGTTATTTTGTGAAGAATCTTATTATTACATTTATTGAGATTGAATTGAAACTCTGTGTCAGTTTTGATAATATTCTCATTTTGACAATATTTGTTCTGTCTATTTGCCAAAAGGGATGTCCTTCCATTTTTCTGATGTCTTTTTAAATTTATTTTGGAGGACACCATAGATTTTGTTATAGAAGTCTTTTTATAAAGGGTTTTTTAAGCTTTGTAGAAGACATGTGTACTTTTTCTCAGTTGGTTCATTGTTGGGTCTGTGTATTTCGTATGCTGCCACTTACTTTGGTGAGTTTGTGAGTTCTAGAAGGAGTCATTTGGTGAAAATTTTGGCTTTTCTATATGAAGAATTATGTTGTCTACAAATTATGGTAGTCATCCCCAAACTCAAAGTGGCTAAACACACAGAAACTCAAATATATATTCAATGAGAGAGGAAAAAAAGTTACTTTTTCTTTCAGAGGTGTATGTTTAAAAATCCAATGTCTCTATTATACCTCCACATGGTAGAAATGGTGTGAATATATAAGCAGGTAGAATTTTTAAGTTTATCTAAAGCCAAGAGAATTTTTTGCCAAGATAACAGTTGAGTTACATGAGTGGAACAACAAAACATGATAGAATTACAAAGAGAGCAGAAATAACTGATTATATTCTAAAATTCTAAATTATATTCTAAAATATTCTATATTTAAAACAATCAGGGGAGCAGAATCCTATCAATATGAAATTTTTCTCCCCTTCACTGTCCATTTCTTTCTGAGTCTTTGTGAGATTTAATAAATGCAAAAGCTCTTCTCTGTTTTGATTTTTGTTTCACTCTTTTTAGTTCTGTTACCTTTGCTTCTCCAACTCTTGTGAAATGCAACCTGCCCCCGATGTTTACAGTTCAATTACCTAAAAATAGATCTTTTATAAATTATAATTCCAGTTACAAAATTCCTAGTGAAAAACTTTGACCCAAGTTGGCTATTTGCAAAAGAGTTGGCTCTATCCAAGACATTCATTTTTACTGGGAAATTCAAATAACTTATTAAGTCTACTTTCATAGATTTTAAACATTGTGTACTGACCTTAAACTAGATATTTTAATGACACTCAAGTAAAAAAAAGTGTTCTTAAATTTTTTTCTAAAAAATGGATTTTCTAAATGAATGAAATATCTGCATACAAGAAAAGAAAAAGAAAATAAATTCTATGTTAGCTTTTTAAGCATTAAAAATGACCATGCAGCTTTAAGAATTAATATTAGTGTACAATTATTAGGTATTTATTAGACAGCTTGAAAATGTCCTTGCATTTTATTTCCTCAAAACTAATGTAGGAGAAATTCAACCAAAGTTATAAAAGCTGCAACTCCTGTAGAAGTGGGCATCTGGTACTTATCAAGAGCTGGTTTGTAAATTTGGAGCATTTGCCAAAATTTCAGAAGTCCTTGGAGCAGAGATGGTGCCTGTGCAAAACATTCCCTGTTACCCCCTGAGGTAGCCTTTCTGATGCAGTGCTTACTATATTTCACCTGCCTTTACCATTCCCATTCAACACTAGGAAAACTAACTTTCCTTAAGGTTGCCCACAACAACATATTTAATTAGGAATTTTGATTGGCTCTATAGTGCAACCATATATAATATCCGCTTTCCTCTTCTGAGATCTCGGATTTTTGTTTATTTATTTTAGAACTTGCCTCCTTAGTTTGTGTTCTTAGGGCTCTTGTCTTATAAACTCGAATAGTTCTGTGCATTTCGTAGGCATTAACTAAAGAAGTGTTGTAAATTCTTTGCTTAAACTTACCAGAATAATTATCTTTTATATATGTTCAGGCACTTTAAAAATTTTCCAGTGAATCTGTCTCTAATAAGAGGTAAGAATCTTTTTGTATAGAATATATTTTATTACAGTCTCATTGGTTTTTAGCTTTTCTTTCTTTTTTTTTTTTTTTTTTTTTTTTTTTTTTTTTTTTTTTTTTTTTTTTTTTTCTTGTCTTCTTGAGACAGGGTCTCGCTATGCAGTTCAGGCTGGTCTTGAGCTCACTTTTGTAGCAAAGGCTGGCCTTGAACTCACATCGATCCTCCTGCCTCAGCCTCCTGAGTGCTGGGATTACAGGCATGTGCCACCACTCCCGGCTAGCTTTTCTTCTAATATTTCAACATTACATTTTAATGGCTAATAGATCTGGATTCCATTTTGCTTCAGAAGACTATAGGGACTGCACAATTTTATATTGAGATCCTCCTGGGAGGCTGAGGCAGGAGGATCAGTGCGAGTTCGAGACCAGCCTGGGCTACAAAAGCGAGCTCAAGGCCAGCCTGAACTGCACAGTGAGACCCTGTCTCAAAAAGCCAAAAAAAAATTTTTATTAAATGAGTGATTTCTGTTTAGATATTCTATTTGTGTGTGTATGTTTAAGAACATGAAAATATTCCAGATAAAACACTTTTATATGTTCTTTTCACTTCTATTGAACGTTTTATCCTTTGAGAAATGGTCTCAAAAGATAAAATTCAGTAGATACTGATATTACCATGATTTCATTACATTTTTTAAATCTACATGTAATAAAACATAAAATTTCTAAATTTTATTTCTTTGTATTAGAGGAGTTGAATTTAGTGAAACTGTACCAAATCAAAACATGCTGCAGAACCCATGCACCCAGTGCACGCATGCAGGAAGGGCCTCTGCCTTTCACACAACCAAGGGCTACTTCCCAGCCCAGGGCCCAGGAAAAGGTGCTTGGAGGTAATTTTGCAGACTCCAGACCCAGAATCACTTGTGGAACCCTACAGCAGAATTCCTTGCAGAGAGGCTGGGTTCAGAACGTCCCAGCTAAGTCAAGAGCTGAACATCTTGCTAGAAGATCACAGTGGATTCACTTTCACAAGTAGCAGCAGAAAGAAGTGGAACAGAGTAGTCAGATACAGCCAGCACATCTGGACAAATTCCAAATTGGCTGATGCAAGGGCAGGGAGATAGCGCAATGGAATAAGTGCTTGCCTGGCAAGCGCAAGGTCCTGAGTTCAAACCCTGACCCCCCCACCCCCGCAAAAAAAACAAAACAAAAAAAAAGAATATGCCAAATTGGCTGATGCAGGTCTGAATTTCAGTAAGAGCTAACTGCATAACTGCACCAGAGACCTACACCAAAGGGCAAAGGACAGTGCTATACAAAATGACAAAGAGAAGGAGCAATTTGCAATCTCAGGCCCCAAGCCAACCCAGAACAAATTCATGAGATACTAACATAGAAGAAACTGGAAATCACACAGGGGAAAACTTGGAATTAATAGCAACCAAAGTAAAGAAACAAGTGCAGACACGTATAGAGGAAATCAGATCAGAAATAATACCCTCTGAAGTAAAAAAAGAAATATCTCATTTAATAGGATCTGAAAAAAAAAAACTGCAGAAAGGTAGAAAAGCAGTCCGCTGCAAGTGCGGTCTATCCAGAACCAGGCCCGCCAGGTGAGTGAGGCCTCCCTTTCCCAGCCTACAAGTAGTTCAGCCAACCTAGCAGCCCAGACTGAATGACCAGCCTGCAGGCATGCAGTCCTGCACCAAGGGTCACTGCTATACAGAAAGATACAGAAAAGGAGCAAAATGCACTCTCAGGTCCTAAGCCCACCTGTAACAAATACAGGAGACACTACCATACAAGAAAATAGGAACGATGCAGCTGAAATCTCTGAATTAGTAGCATTGGAAGTAAACAAACGAATGCAGAAACATATAGAGGAACTCGGATTGGAGATAACATCTGAAGTTAAAAAAGAAACCTTTGAATTACTAGAGACTGAAGTAAAAATACAGCTGCAGAAAAGCATAGAGGAAATCAGATCAGAACTTACCTCTGAAGTAAAAGAAAGTCATTTCTATATTAATAGTGTCTGAAGCAGAAGAACATCTGCAGAAAGGGTGAGAGGAAATGAGAGCAGAAACAACCTCTGAAGTAAAAAAAAAAGAAAGAATAACTATAATGAAAGTCTTAAATACATCTGAAGAAGACACTGATAAAAAAATTAGAGATTAGAAAAAGGATGAAATCCTTCAATGAACAACACAGGAAAGAAATAGATCACACAAAACAGGTTCAAAGAGATATACAGAAAATAAAATCTCAATCACATGCTGGCAATATCATATGAACAAAAGTGAAGGTATGATTTCAGATCTTGAAGACAAAGTCATAGCTAGTGAAAAGGTAAGAAAGGATCTCTTAAATGCAACCAGGATGCAGGAAAAAGTGATTCAACGTCTGCAAGATGATGCAAAAATGAACGATGTGAGATTAATATGCATTAATGAAAAAGGAGTAAATACAAATGACATAAAAAGAACATGGGCAGAAGTAATAGCGCAAAACTTCTGAAATATGAGACAATTGGACATTCAGTAACTGAAGCATACAGAATTCCAAACAACATCAACCCACCTAAAAACACAGCCAAACATATTATAGCCAAGATCCCAGAAATCCAGCAGAAGAATAACATACCAAAACTAACTAGGGAAAAGAAACAGATCACACTTAAAGGAAAACCCATCAGAATAGCGTCAGATTTCTCTTTACAAACTATGAAGTCAAGAAGAGCATGGAGCAGAGTGCTTCAAATCCTCCATGAAAACAAATTCTAGCCCAGACTGCTTTATCCCGCAAAACTATCTTTCAAGTATGAGGAAGAAGTGAAATACTTCCATGACAAGGAACAACTAAAGAATTTCATGATGTCAAAGCCTACCCTACACAGACTACTTAAAAATATTTTCGAGGGACACCAAATGATCTGATCTCTACAAATGAGTACAGAAAGAACCCATCAAATAGGGCAATCAATTTAAACAGGAAAAAAAGGGGAAACAGTATGAAGTAAAAACCATGTCAATCATAAGTCAATACATTTCAATTATAACTATCAATGTAAATGGACTTAATTCTCCAATTAAAAGAAATAGGCTGGCACAGTGGATAAGGGAGCAAAATCCAACAATATGCTATATACAAGAAACACACTTAACTCAGAAAAAACTCATACACTAAAAGTTAAAGGATGGAAAACATTACTACATGCCCCAGTACCTGAATAAAGCAGGGGTAGCAATACTGTTTGCAGACAGTCTAAACTTCAAACCAAGACTGATCAAATGAAATAAAGAAGGCCACTACATACTATCAGGGGGCAAATTTAAGATGAAGAGGTAACACTCATAAATATATATGCACCCAACAAGGGAGCACCAGGTTATATAAAACAAATCTTAACAGACAGGAAAAATCTAATATCCAATACCACAATCTTAACAGGAGACCTTAGTACCCCTTCATCTCAGAAAGATAGGTGAGGCAGAGAAAAAATTACGAAAGAAGTAGCAGAACTGAACAAGATCTTGGAACAACAGGACATAGTGAACATACAGAGAGTGTTCCACCCAACCACTTGTGAATACACAATTTTTTCAGCTGCACATGGTACATTTTCCAAAATTTGACCACAGACTAGTGCACAGATCATGCTTAAGTATACGCAAGAAAACAGAAATTATACCATGTATATTATCTGAGAACAGTGCAATGAAAGTGGAAATTAATGACAACAGAAATCACAAGAACCGCAGAAATTCATGGAAATTAAATAACACCCTTTTCAGCAAACCATGGGTTACATATGAAATTAAACAAGAAATAAAACAATATTTACACTTTAATGAAAATTCAAACACAACATACTGGAATTTATGGGATGCAATGAAAGCAGTTCTTGGAGGAAAACTTATAGCCATGAAATCACACATTAAGAAAACAGAATGGGAACAAATAAATCCTCTTACTCAGCACCTAAACCGACTAGAAAAGGAATAGCAAACAAAATCCAAAGCCCAAAGACAGGAAGAAATTATAAATATTAGAGCAGAAATTAACTCAATCAAGACAAAGAAAGTAATATAAAGAACTTATGAGTTTGATTTATGAATCAAAAAGCTGATTCTTTGAAAGATTAAATAAAATTGATAAGCCCCTAGCTAAACTCATCAAAAAGAGGAAAGGACTCAAATTCAATCAATAAGGAATGAAAAGGGTGAAATTACCACAGACCCAGCAGAGATTCAGAGAATCATGAATAGCTACTTTGAGAATCTTTACTCTCACAGAATTGAAGAGAAAAATGAATTGGACAGATTCCTAGAAAGATCCAAACTACCAAAACTGAATGAAGAAGATATAAGAACTCTCAATAACCCAATAACAACCAGTGAAATACAAACTGTAATAAAAAGCCTACTGACAGGGAAACATCAGGTCGTGTGGATTAACCACTGAATTCTACAAGAAATTTGCAGAAGATACAATCCCAATACTCCTCAGACTCTTCAATGAAATTGAGAAGGAAGCAATCCTTCCCAAATCGTTCCTTGAGGCAAGTATTATACTGATACCAAAACGAGAGAAAGATTTTTTCTCTCTGAAAAAGAGACCTACAGGCTAATCTCTCTCATAAGCATATATGCAAAAATCCTCAATAAAATCCTAGCAAATAGAATATAACAAATAATTAAGAAGGTTATTCATCATGACCAGATAGGATTCTTCCCAGGAATGCAAGGATGGTTCAACATACACACATCTATAAACATAATACACTACTCAATAGAGCCAAATCCAAAAACCACATGATCATCTCAATTGATGCAGAAAAGGCTCTGGACAAAGCCCAACAGTCATTCATGTTCAAAGTTCTGCAGCAAATTGGAATAGATGGCTTCTTCCTGAATTTGATAAAAGCCATGTACAATAGTCCAACAGCTAACATAATTCTAAATGGGGAAAAACTGAAATCTTTCATTCTCAAATCTGGCACACGATAAGGATGTCCTCTGTCAAGTTCCAAGTTCTGGAATCATTAGCTATAGCCATCACACAAGAGATAGAAATAAATGGAATATCAATAAGTAAAGAAGAAGTTAAACTATCATTATTTGCAGATGACATGATAGTCTACTTGGAAGACTCAATAAACTCCACCAAGAAGCTACCAGAATTGATACGCAAATTTGGTAGCATAGCAGTATATAAAGTCAACACACAAAAGTGAATACCACACCTTTACACAGATAACAAACACAGTGAGAAAGAAATTAGAGAAACCATATCTTTTAAAATAACACTGAAGAAAATGAAATACTTAGGAATTAACCTAACTAAAGAAGTAAAAGATCTATTCAGTGAAAACTACAGTACTCTGAAAAAAGTGATCCTAGAGTGTGGCAGCCCAAAATGGGGTCCATTTGGTAATGACATCATCATCTTGCGACAGCCTCATCTCAGGATAGCCTCTAGTTCAGTTTCTATTTTCCTACGCCCTGCTAATTTCCCAGAAATCACGTGCTCTTAAGTCCCTCCTCTGTTGCCTTGGATACCTGCTGACGTGTTTCCGGGTCGCCACCGTTGCCTAGGATACATGTGACGTCACAGGCAGAAATTACCTCATTCCCGCACCCTGTATATATACCCGAGCGCCTTTTTGAATAAACGAGACTTGATCAGAATCCTGTCTTGTCTCCATTTCTCGTGTCTCTTGTCCCATTTTCCCCCTATAATCCCCACTCTCCCACTAAGACCCACGCTGATTCCTCGCAGGTCGATGAAGACACTAGAGGACTTCAGAAAAGGGAAAGATACTCCCTGCTCCTGAGTAGGAAGAACCAACATTGTGAAGATGGCCATACTTCCTAAACTGTTGTACAGATTTAAGGTAGTTTCTATCAAAATACCATCAAAAACCTCACAGACTTTGATAAATCATTCCTAAAATTTTTTTGGAAGCAGGAAAGACCTAGAATAGCAAATACAATCCTGGGCAGCAAAGATAAGGCATGAGGCATTACAATTCCTGACCTAAAGTTATGCTACAAAGCTATACTGATAAAATCAGCATTTTACTGGGGAAAAAAATAGACTTGAGGATCAATTGAACAGATTAGAAGATGCAGAACCAATTACAAACGCATTCAGCCACCTTATCTTTCATAAAGGGGCCAAAAATATTTACCAGAAGAAAGATAGCCTCTTTAATAAATTGTGCTAGAAAAACTGGACCACTACATGCTGGAAATTAAAATTTAACTCAGGTCTATAAAATGCCCATCATCTGAAGATTGGCTGAAAAAGATTTGGTGTTTTTATACAATGGAATATTGCTCAGCTATAAAGAATTATAAACCAGAAGATTTTGTATGTAAGTGGATATATCTTGAACATATACTCAAAAGTGAGATAAACAAGAACTATATGTATAAATATCATATAGTCTCCCTAGTGTAAGAACTCAAAAGAAGACATAAAAATGGAAAGGAATAACACAGCTGAATGGAAATCAAGAACTTAAGGGTTAAACAATGAAGACTCTGTAAGCAGAAAAGGCAGGAAACATGGCAGGAGCAAAATCATGCACTTATATACATAAGATGAATAAGACAGCAGTCCTAAGAACCTCCAAAAGGTTTTTCACACTGAAGATAGCAATGTGTAACACTAAAACTATGCTTTTAATGCTTGCAATTCTGGTATTTTAGATGAGTGCTGCTTCTAATGTAATTTCACTTATTGCTATACTCTCTCTCAAGTAAACAGTTGTTTTATAAGAAAAAAAATATGGGTATTAAAAGAGAGTAAGAGACAAGGAAAAGTGCCATAGGATTGACTAGCTACAATTTTGTATATGCTCAGATTTCTTAATATTTGTGTAATAATGTGTAATTGTTTTTATTACATTCTATAGGGATTTATTAGAATATTAGTGACTGATGGAAAACACCAATTCCAAGTTAAGTTTAAGATGTTTGATATTCAGAATGATGTTAAGCTGAAGTACCTATGTTATAGAGTAATAGTACCACTAAGTTTCTCTTCTGGAGGGTTAAGAATGTAAGTTTGAAGACTAAGAAATTAGAGAAAAGGAAGGGTTACTAGGATAGCCAATATTTGGCCCTCGTCTTCAAGGTCAGTGAGGACTCAACACATAATACAACCTGTGCTATAACATCCTATAACTCCGTGGTGTCTCAAATTTTATGTTCATGGAGCCACAGAGGAAAGCGATTGATGATGTATAGTCTGCCTAAGGAGAGTAAACTAGACAGAAAATATTCTGTCAGACTTTCACAGAGAACAAACTGGTCAAGCAATGGCCATGACTCAATAGATGGCTGACACTGACAACAGTTCTTCAAAACGCTGTACATTAAAAAAAAAACACAAAAAACTGTACATAGTTTCAAGGTAATCCTGAGGGGATTTGACTGACCTTGGGAAATACAAATGTTACATATTTTGTTATACATGTCTTGCTTTAAATTGCCCTTAATCACCCAGGTGAAAAGTTTAACCATGAGGCATAAAAAGTAAAGCTAGAATTGTATGCTGAGCTGTAAAAGGCTTTTATCAACAGCTTTTTTCATTGCCACTTCTTCCAATAAACCACTATGATTATGGAATATTGAACTATTTACACAACCACGTTCTCTTAGTCCAATGAGAAGAATTTTTTGTACCAATAGTGATTAGGAAAATTATCATACCTGCATCCTGTGCTCTAAATAACTACTGTGAAACAATATGCATTGTATCATTTATTGGGAATATACTACTAACATGTTTTGAAATTTTCTCATTGCCATTTATTAAAAGTAATAAAATTTTTAAAACATTAAAAAGATGCTGCAAAGAAATTATCCGTTGTGATCAAATGTAATACATGACCCTGGGATGGAATCTGCACTCAGTTAGGAGCATAGTTTGAAGAATGTTATTAGATCAACTGATAAAATGAGACATCAATAATTTAAGATATCAATGCAATATAATTTTATGAAATTGATAAGAACCTGTAGTTACAAGAATATTCCCAGTCTTAGGAAAATATAGGGCAAAGGGCCATGATAACTTGCTTTCAAATATGTCAGGAGAAAGAGATAGAAGAAAAATGAGAGTGGGAGATAATGGAAGGCAAAAGAAAGCAGAGTAGAAGAAAAAGAATGATAAAGCCAATAGGGAAAAATACTAATGGTGCACCTAAAGAATGATTGTATCATGTTTTTATAATTATTTTATTTTTGTAACTTTTTATAAGTGTAAAATTATTTCCAAATTCAACATTTAAAAATATTTGAGTATAATGAAGAACAACATAATCATAGCATTTAAATTTAGATCCTTGAGCTCTAATCATAACGGTTTCCTGTTTCTCTTTTGCTTTTGTAGAGATTCAGTTGCTCAGCTTCTTTCTGATTTTGTCTGTGCTGTGTAGTGAAAAATCTGTTCACTGCGGCTGTCTCTCACACATCACTGTGAGACCATGGCAAGAGTCCACAAAAACCTATCCTGATTTTTTTCAAGGCAGCTATTGATAACGATACTCTAGCAAGTGGAAAATTCTGGATAAATGCTAAATCTGATGCAACAGGTATAAACAGAGTTTGTTGCACAAACTGGACCTGTAGTTACTGTAGTTATTAAGGAGGCTCCTGTGAGAGGTGCGGAGCTGCTGAGGGATGGAGCTGATCCATAGGACAGGGATGGTGAATGAATGAGCCCAAAGATCACACTGCACAAGATGATGTGAGGAAAGGAAAGGAAGGTCAGCACATCAAAGAAAATTAGTTCTATTCCAGAAAAGTTTCAAACTAGAGCTCTGATATTTTGACAGTTAAGGGTCAGTCATGCTTGATATTTGAAACATCTGTTGAAAGTTCATGTGTACTCTTTAGAAGTAGTGAAAATATTATGTTAGCACAGGCAGAAACAGATGAAAGGTGACAATTTGTATTTTGTTGTTACTCCTGGTATAACTTTCCTTGTTTCTATCTTGATGGCTTTCAGTTTCATTTCTTCTTTGAAATTCTACCGATAAAATAAGCTGTCAGACAGAAAATGCAGAAAAGTTTGTATTTCTTTTAAAGAGATGAAAGATTACTCAGGATATGTCTTCAATTATACATTGTAGAACAGTGTGGACGTGCCCTCAATTATAGGATGCTTAAAACAGCATTCTGTATAAATTTCACTCCCAGTGAAAAAAGAGAATTTTAGTATAGCTGAGTCCTGGTAGAGAATGTGGTTCTGTCCCAAATGAGATGACCTGCCTAATTCATAATAGATAGTTCTAAAACACACGAGGAAGGCTCTCTGCTTATAATTTCACCCTTCAACTGAATAATGTAAGTGTCCTTTCTCCTCTTTCCTCTAAAGCTAATTTCAGAAACTTTTAGTGCTTTGTAACATACATCAGCACATTTGCTTTACACTTATTTTCTCTTTTTTTATTTTTTATTTTATTTATTTTTTTTTCTTGTTTCAGAACTTTTGTTTATTTATTTTTATGGCAGGCTCAGCCCACCCTAAGGGCAGGGCTGGCACAGCATGTGGTGCCGGGGATCGAACCGTGGTCCCTGCAGCCACCCAAGCTTTCCCAAGCAGGGGCTTTAGACCACTGAGCCATCCCGCTGGGCCCTATTTTCTCTTTTTATCCTAACTTCAACCCTGAGAGGTAAATGTCAC
The DNA here is from genome assembly GCA_004027025.1 of Myocastor coypus. NCBI lineage: Eukaryota > Metazoa > Chordata > Mammalia > Rodentia > Myocastoridae > Myocastor > Myocastor coypus. The sequence continues at coordinate 32,212 of PVJA010010119.1, forward strand.
TTCCCTATAGCAATGAACAAATGCTGAGGCATTCACTTCCTTTAATGTCAATTAGTAGGAGAAAAATATTTACAGAACAAAGAATTGGTGCACATCTGTTTAACTCTAAATGTTAGAATAGCAACCAAAATAAAATTTGGTCTGCAGTACCTATGGCTTTTATATCTAAGTAATTATTTGCATTTTAAAATATGCATTTAGTTGGACCCAATTTACTATTTTCCAATCATCAGAATATACTTTTAAGAGAATAAGAGACAAGAAAAAAATGCCATCGGACTGACCTGCTACAGTTTTGTATATGGTTAGATTTCTAAATTTCTGTGTAAAAATCTGATTTTTTAAAATCACATTCTAGCCGGGCATGGTGGCACACGCCTGTAATCCCAGCACTCGGGAGGCTGACGCAGGAGGATCAGTGCGAGTTTCCAGACCAGCCTGGGCTACAAAAGTGAGCTCAAGGCCAGCCAGAACTGCATAGTGAGAACCTGTCTCAAAAAGACAAAAATAAAATAAAATAAAATAAAATAAAATAAAATAAAATAAAATAAAATAAAATAAAATCACATTCTATATGGACTTATTAGAATATCAACACTTGATGGAAAATACTGGTTCCATGTTAGGTCTATGGCGTTTGATATTCAGAAAGATAGGGATGTTAAGCTCAAGTGCCTATGTTATAAGGAAATAATATCACTAAGCTTCTCTTCTGGAGGATTAACAACTAAAGTTTGCAGACCAAAAAATTAGAGAAAAAGAAGGGCTACAATGATAGCCAATATTTTGGCTCTATCCCCTCAAAGTCAGTGAGGACTCAGGACATAAAAGAACCTGTACTGTAATATCCTATAACGCAGTGGCATCTCAAATTTTCTGTTCAAGGAGATTATGGGGTTACAGAGGAAAGGTATCAGTGATGTACAGTGTGCCTAAACAGAGTCACCTAGAGAGAAAACATTCTCTCAGGTTTTCACAGAGAACCAGTTGATCAACCAATGGCCATGACACAACCAGATGGCTGACACTGACAAATGTTCTACAAAATACTGAGAGGATTTGACAGACCTTGTCAGATATAAAAGTTACATTTTTTTTTGCTACATAGGTCTTGCTTTAACTTGGTATTAACCATCCAGCAGAAAAGTCTACCCACAAGGGATAAAAAGTAAAGTCATATTAATATGCTGAGCTGTAAAAGGCTCAAGACAAAAGCTTCTGACATTGCCAGTTGTGCTGACAACCCCTTACTATTATGGACTATTGGACTATATATGCAGTTACTTTCTCTTAGTTCAATGAGAAGAAAGACTTGTACTAATAGTGTTTAAAAAAGATGTGTCTGCTGCCGGGCATGGTGGCTCACGCCTGTAATCCCAGCACTTGGGAGGCTGAGGCAGGAGGATTGGTGCGAGTTCGAGACCAGCCTGGGCTACAAAAGTGAGCGCAGGACCAGCCTCAACTGCATAGCGAGACCCTGTCTCAAAAAGACAAAAAAAAAAAAAAAAAGAAAAGATGTGTCTGCGTCTTGTACTCTGAATAACTACCATGAAGACAATATGCAATACGTTAATTATTGTAACTGTACTACTAACATATTTTGAAACTGTCTCTGTTATTTCTTTCTCAGTAAAATTAATAAAATAAAAATTTTATAATTACACTAATTTTATGAGTCATCTGTTTTAAGGATTTGAATAAAAATCTCAGGAGATTTTCTCACTTGGTTTGTTTCTAACCATTTCACTCTTAAAGAATTCAAATGTAAAGCAATGTAAGGTTTTCTGTGCTAAATCCTAATTTTCTAACCACCTATTCATGTCTATCTTTTAGAAATTGATAGAATCTCATTCTTTTTCTATCTGTGAACTTCCACCGATTTAAGATTTCTTTTTTCTAAAAAAGTCTTCCTGAGGTCAGATGTAGCCTATCTGGTCCCAATCAATAAATATAATTTCCCTACCCCACGACATCCCATCCAGGAAGTCAGAGATTAGGCAAATGCTTTTGAATCATTTCCTTGTCTGAGATCAAATTCTCTGTTTTCTTTTATTTTTACATTTTCTTTTAAAGTCTGGGAATCACTTTCAGGGGCTTTACCTCGTACTGACTCAGATACTTACTATAGCTTAAAATGTTCCAGTCAGTTTCTGTGGCTATAGACTCCCTCCTCATGAACTAGAGTGGCATCACCACCATGCCTGGTCTCAGTCACCTTCTCTGTGTGCCCCTGGAATGGCATATAGATGTCACTTTTAAAAAGCTCAACTTTTGTGAAGATACTCAGCAATTGCACCACTGCAGCAATTTCATTTTGGAAGATGTGATGTCCCAGAAGCATTCTGCAGTCAGACTGTGTCTTTGAACAGCACTTGGCAAAGTTTCATCTAGGACAAATTATTTAATATTTTGAATTTTGTTTCCTTATCAGTAAAATGAAGGCAATGCTAGATATTTATAGATGTTAGTTATTATTTCTATACAGTACACTATAGCACAGAATACAAGCTTTATAAATTACAAATGATATAAAAATATATGCCTAATACTCTCACAACTCAGGGTTGACACATTTTTATGACTGTCAGCCAACTTCTCTGTGAGGGTGAACTTGTCCAGAAGCCTGAGTGACATTGGAAACTACAAAAGAAATCAATGTGCAACTTTACAAGCACATACGTTTACTGAAATATCAAAAGGGTCAATCCTGGGCTACAGACATTTCATTTCTAAAAAAACTTTTAAGTGTATTTTAGTACAGGGTTTACAGAGTTTACATGGTCTCACTGTAAGTCAGAGTTATAGTGATTCTCCTGTTTTCAGCCTCCTAAATGCTGGGATTATAAGCTTGTGCCACCATGCCCAGTCTCAATCACTGTGTCAGTGTGCCCCGGTGTTGGGGCCGGCATGGCAGATGGAAATCGAACCCTGGCCCCTGCACTCTGCCTAAGTAGATGCTTGATTCCGCTGATCTATCTGGCTGGCCCACAAACATTTCAATATATAACACTTATACATTCATTCATGGTCTATGCAAAATCAGGTTAAATCTCCATATAAATTAACTTATGTGCTACCTTAGATATGACACGTGTCCCTAAAGCCCTTAGGAGAAAGGCTTGGATGACAGCCTGTGGTGCTCTCATGGACATGTGGAACCAGAAAGGGGAGGGGGTAACAGGAGGAAGTTAGGTCACTGGTAGTACTCATGGAGGGGACATGAACACCTGCAAAACTAACTGTCTTTCCTTTCTTCACAGCCACCCCCAAATTCCTTGACACCTCTTTGCTACCTTGCTGCAGACCCAAAGCCAAGGGGTCAATGACCATGAACTACAGCTTTTGATACTATGAATCAAAAATGAAGCTTTCTTCCTTATAAGCTGATAATCTCATATTTTGTCACAGTGACAGAAGGCTAACACATTCTATACTAATACATAATAAACTATAGCAATCTGTATAGTCCATATAGATACATGTACGACATAAAGTGTCTGGAACATTTTAAGCATCTGTAGGTTACAATTTGAAAATTTCTTCCCATAAGGCATTTTGAGGTTAGAGAGTTTCCTTATTTGTTTATCAAGATTTCTTTCAAAATAACTTGCATATACTTTAAAATTTTTGGGGGGCCTGGCGGGATGGCTCAGTGGTCTAAAGCGCCTGCTTGGGCAACCTTGGGCGGCTTCAGGGACCGCGGTTCAATCCCCGGCACCACATGCTGCGCCAGCCCTGCCCTTGGGGTGGGCTGAGCCAGCCATAAAAATGAGTGAATAAACAAATAAAGGTTGTGAAACAAGAAATAAATAAAATAAAATAAAAAATTTTTTGTTTTGCTTTTTGATAGACTACATCCTCACTGTTTAATGTATACATCACCAACTCTCTCATAGCCTATTTCTTACGACAAAACAGATACTAACAGCTATCTGACAATATTGATGGGGTGATTAAGGAAAGCAATATTTACAGTATACTTAATATTTGCCAGTAGTATATGGTATGATTCCTATTTTTATTTTTACTACAATTTATTCTTATGTTGCATATATTTATGTGTTTTGATGTATGTAAATTGGAAGCACTATCCCAAGACTGAGATAAAATAGGGTTCCACTACTGTTTACTCTCTAGAAGGAAATAAAACTAATTTTACTATCTTAGAACTTGAGCTTTCACAAATGAAGAGAGCCAACTAGCTTCAATTACATGGATGCAGATGGTTTTACCCTCAGAATACTGCTCATGTGGGAGAATTTGGGCAGTGAATAAAATAAGAAATGTAGTGGCATAATTGCTTTTTATGTAACAACAGATTTCACTAATTTAAATTGTTTGGCTCTTGGTGAATTGCAGAGAGTAAAGTGGCTGGTCTTGGTCTAAAGCACTTTGCTGTGGTGAAAAAGCAAGGGGAAACAGGCTCCAAATAGAAATATTAAATCTTCTAATAAGTCTGTTTTCACTTTTATACAAGTAACATTTACTAATAATAGGATCTTTTTTCTTTTACGAATGGTGTTATTTTAAATATTTCAGGATAACTATTCGTACGCTAAGAACTAGAGCTGAAAAATAATAAGTACCCCTAAGTAACAGTGTAGAAAATAATTCAATTACTGCATACGTTGATATAATCAGTTTGTACAAAAACATGGACTAAAATAGACAATCTGTCTCATTAACGTTGAGCAGGTGTCTCACTCAGCTGGAATTGAACTTATTTCAGACACATGCATACAGAAATTTCAGATAGGTTACAAATATATGGACACAAGGAAAACTAAATAGAAACTACTTTACTACTGTTGAAGGCTCTGAGATTATTTTTGTAGGTGCATCTGCATATTTTTATGACATGCTATGTCATTTCTTTTCAAGTTTGAGCAAATTACCGATTTTAACCATAATTAGTTTGGCTGATGCTTGAGAGCTATGCTTTGTAATATTGAGCCAATATTAATGAAGTATTCCTAAATTTATATCTCATTCCCTGTATATCATGTTACTACTCATGTGCTTTGGATAATCTTACTCACCTATTGCTTTTATTATGCAGTAAGCCACCACTTCCATATTTTCCATCTGTCTAGCAATATTCACACTGTGTTTTCCATTCCTTTTAGCCAATACTTGTCTGTTAACTGCGTGATACTTTCACCTTTCTGTCCACCATTCTTCCTACTCATCAAAGCTAGATTGCATTTTGCTGCAGAAGAAAGATGTGTCCAATAAAACTTTGCCAAGAAGATGGTTATTGATATGTTTTTGAAAGGCAGCTGTATTGCTTCTATACCACCAGGGACTAGAATAGTGACTTAAACTGCATGTGGTACCAAATTAGTTTCTTTGCAACCAAGAAATTTGAAATAAAATAGTTTTTCTTGTTGCTTTTGAGAAAAGAGTTGTGAGTAAAGACATGATTCTTGGGGATACACTAAAGAGTTGTCTATCATTAAGGAAGATGTTATTCATAGGACATATTAAAATATTTCAAGGTATATTCTTTAGGATGTAACTAGAATCTTTAGAAACACTGTGACTTATCTAGGATGCGGTTTGTTCTAGGAACATTTCATTCAGACAGATTTTTCTTATATTAAATGTGTATTGCTTAAGATCTAAGGAGGATAAGAGTAAAAATATTTTTATTAATATAAAATGTTCTGGTAAATATAATAAGGATTCACTAAAGTATTACTGAATTTTTTAAAGAATGCATCACTTATATACCAAGGCAAATATTGACATTGTCCAGTGAAAGATGTAAACTGGCAATTACATACATTCTCTTTTGTGATCAATCTGAGATAGAAAAATGAGTTTCCTAAAGCTTTCTTGAATAGCTGAACTTAAATGGTCAGCATGAATGAGTCAAACTATTATCAATATTAAAAATTTGTTTTTCCTTTTTCTCTGCTTTTATCTTTTATACAAAGTTCTTGTGATGACTCAGTGTGGGGGGTCTCTGCGATTGCTCATTTTTCTTATCATTGTCATAAACAAAGAGAAAAGCCTGGGTGAAACCTCCCTTTCTTCCAGCTTCACAGGTCTGTACTGCCTGAACGGGAAGAGGTAAAGCAGGTGGTGTGGTCCTGGCCCGAAGATGCTTCCTCCCTAGTTGGAGGCCCTTGTGCTTTGGCATGCTGCTGTTGCTTCAGAAGACAATTAGAACTTTTTGTTTTGTTTTATTTTTATTTTTACTTTTATTTTGCGGGATCAGAGTTTAAGCTCATGGCCTTGCCCTGGCCAGGCAGGCACTTGTGCCACAAAGCTATCTCCCCAGCTCCACTTCTAGAACTTTTTTAGACACACAAATGTAGATTTTCAGGTAAACTGTTTTAGTAATAAACATTTATAAGCCTCTTTCACTCACTCTGTCTTCCATATCTTAATGTGCATGAAAGGGAAAAAGAAAGGGATGCAGCAAAGACTAAAATCAGGCAATGTTGATGACGATCAGAACTTTGAATTTGCTCTTGTTCTGACATATGTATCTCATACCCTGGTGAGAAATGCAATGTCATACCTTGTTAAGAGAAACCTCTGGGACTGGGGAGATAGCTCAGTGGAATAAGTGCTTGCCTGGCAAGTGCAAGGTCCTGGCAATTTAAAAGGAACTATCAGAGATCATGCACTGGACATAAGACAGATTTCATAGTTTTGGACTAAGGTAGTTACTATAAAAATGAGCAAACATTATCAGTAAGAAGTTTGGAAATACAAAATTTCTAGCTAATATTATATATTATTTGAAATACAGAGCTTTCAAAAAACATTTATAGAATATGCAAAGAAAATTGAAAATATTACTAAAGGGACACAGCAATAGATAATCACTGTGATTATCTGAAGATGTTAGACTTGGCAGACAAATACTTCAAAGGAGCTATTAGATAAAAAAGATGTAGAGTACTATTCAGTTTAAAGAAAGATAAATCTAAAGATTTTGTAGGTAAATGGATGCAACTAGAGATGATATTCATAAGTGAATAAATCAGACTAACATTCATAAGGATTGTATTGTCTCCTTAGCATAAGAAACTGAAAGAGTAAATAAAATCAGGAGGCATAGATATAGTGAAAGGGAAAGAAAACTACTTAAATGGGAAGAGCAACACACACACACACAAACACACACACACATGATAGCTAAGATAATTGTACAACTAATTTCTACTAGTTCATTGAAAGGAGCATTTAGTGCCTCTATTGTTTGATCCATTTTGCATGCGTGTACCTTGTGATCTGAGTAACTATTTTGAAAATGACAATATACAATATAATCACCATTGTTTATTTCCTGAAAGACAAATAATATTATGAATATACTTAAAAAATAAAAAGTTCATATTCAGCAAATTAAAGAAAATTATAACGATAATGAACTAACAAATAAAAACAGAAAATTTAAAGAGTTTCATGGACTCAGAGAAAGAATAGAAATGATCCAATCTGAGAAATAAAAGAGAAAAGAATGAGAAGATGAAGAGGCCCTCAATGATAGTGAGAGTATGTTAAGCCACCCAGAAGAATGTAATTAAAAGTTCAGGAAGAGTACAGCTCATGTGTACCAATAAAAGTTGAGAAAATAAATTCAGAAAGAGAAGAGGAAGAAAAGATAGGAAAAAGTATTTGAGTAGTGGCTAGAAATCTCCTAGGTTAATGAAGGAAATAAAATATTTCACACGTGCAAACAGTTCAACAAACCCAAAGTAGAATTTTAAGAAATACACATATTGGCCCATAATACTATAAAGTAAAAGACAATGAACAAAGAAAAGATCTTAAAAGTATCACAAAGAAGAACAATTTATCACAAATAGCGGAGCACTAACACAATGAATAGCTGACTTCTCAGCAGAAAGAATGGAATTCAGAGGAGAATGGAGGATTATATTCACAGAGCTAAACACCAACAATAATAAAAAACTGCCAACCAAGAATTTTATCAACTGAACTATTTTTCAAAAATAAAGGCAAAATAAGTACAATATCACAGAAGTAAACCTGGAGAGGAGTTGCCAAAGGCACAGGGTTAGTGATACTCCAGAGAAGGCAGAAAAGCATGAGGAAGAAGTTCGCCACCTATGCGCCTGGAAGATCAGAAATCCAGGCAGAGCAAGAGTTACTGGTACAGCATCCCCAGGAAAGTGTTGTTCTCTGTTGAGGAATAGTAATGGCGTTAGTACAGTGGAGCAGGGATGGCTATAGCAACAGCAGAAGATGAGATCAGAGACATGATGGGCAATTAGATGACACAGGGCATGTTTCCAGGCACAGCAATACATGGCTTATACTTTCAGAAAGATGGGGAGACCTTTAACAGGTGACAGGACGGTTTGATTTGTTTTATACTTCAATAGAATCAAATCTCTGATCATTGCCTTCAAATACTTTTATTTTTTAAACTGAGAATTGAACTTGGGACCTCACCCTTGCCAGGGGGTGCTGAGCTGCTGAGCTACACCCCCAGCCCTGCGTGAGATGAAGCCCAAGCAAAGCAGTGTTTTATTCCAGGCAGAACTTAATGACACTTTCACCCAGCAGGTGTATGCCTACAGATGAAAGATGGTTGAAATATTCATATATTTTGATTGTAGGAAATTAAGATCTGGATGGTGAGAGGAAGAAGTGGGTAAAAGAGGGACTACGGTGTTTGCTTAAGTGTTAGGAAGATGGAGCTCCCTAGGACATGAGGCTACTGGTGGGGCGGTGGGGACTACAATCCAGTGTTAAATTATGGGCAAGTGGGCTTGAGATGATTGTTATACACTTAAATAATGACGTCAATAGGCTGTGGGATATACATTCTTCCAGCTTGGGAGTGCAAAAGGTAGGCAGATTAATAGATTAACAAAAACGTTGCTCTATATATTAGGAAACTAAAATAAAATGATAATTCCCAGATTAAAACAAGTTAGTGAGGAAGCCAGGAGTCAATCCAGGTCTTCCAATTTCAAGGTGCTTCAGAATACACTCCACAAGGGCTCTGTACTTCTCATTTGATTGTGAAAACATTGCAATACAACAGGACATTTTCTCCTCTGAAGGAGAGAAAGAATAATTTATTTATAAGAGTAAGTTTAAGCCTTTAATAAGTTTAGCAAGAATGTGCAAAATGAAAACATACTACTGACCACAGTGAAAGGCGAGGGCTGGCCAATAACAGTGAGATGGGAAACAGTGGTAGTTTTGGGCACACTGTGCTCCCACACATGTTGCAAATGGTCATAAGGATTCTGCTATTCTCATTGTACCTTGGTCATTATCAGAGTCCATAAAGTAATGATGGAAGTTATTTAATATTTTATCAGTAAATCCTGACAGTATTTGATGACTCACAGTGCTTACACTTGGCTTTGTAAATGTAAAACTGGTAGGTAAGGAAGGATGGAGAACCGCAGTTCAGCACATGGTCTTTGTCCTAACATGGCAGAGGAAAGGCATCCTGTTGAAACTGGCACTGCTGTGTCCTCACTACAGTCTGTTCTGTCCAGAACTAAAGGGAACAGACTCGATCATTGCAGGGCTTGGCAGCGAGCTCTGAAGGTTACACAACTGTGTCAGTCTTTTTCCTACTTCTTCCTGTCATGTGCTGTGTACATGGTCCTCGTAGTACTTAGGACTAGAAATTTTCAACACTTTTGGGACGAGAGAAATAGCATGAAATTAAAAACAAGTTTATTCCAGAAAAGTCAAGAAAGTAGCCTGCTTTATTAGATGATAGTTACTTTAGTATGTATATTTAAACAAGAGTTTATTATACTTAATTGTTTGGAGTATTTCACGGTGAGCAGAACAGATGGGTGAATTTTGCTTCTAGTTCTTAAGTGACCACAGAGTCATTCTTAATCAGCAATCTGAGCTCCTCTTCTCCCCATATCTTTTCCTTCTCGCTCAGAAACGTAGACTAACATGTCACAAATATTATCTAGATCATTTGTGTTGCAGAAAGGAACCAAGAATCCAGTGCATTGTAGTTGCTTTTTTTACAAAAGGTTGAAGAAAATCAATAATAAATTATCTTCCCATATAGCAGTTTAGGTTTTTTGCACATAGCCTCTGACATGTAGATGTAGTTCTAAATTGATTTAGTTGAGGAAAGTAAAGGATCTTACTTGTGTCAGAGTACCTAGCGAATGTGCTTTAGTGAAATAACAATAACCCACCTTGTCAGAGAGCCTTTCGAGGAGCTGCAGAACCCAGCAAGTTATTTTTATAGTTTAATGAGCTAGGCCCTGGCTTCCACAGGGAGACACAGTGAGCAGAGTGCTTCATAATTTACTGCTGTAAAATGATCAGGATTCATGTTGTCTATAAAACATGAAAAACATTCTTCATTCCTTACCAATTAGATCATTGTTACAACTCACAGTTCCTTTGAGCTTAAAAGAAAAAAATTAACTGCTAGACATAAATGAATGCTGTGGTTAAATTAAACCCTTCAACAGCCCAAACAGGCTTGAAAGAAATGCCTTCTGGATGTTATTAACAGGCATATTTAAGTACTATTTTCAAATTCTAACTGCAAGCCATAGCAAGCACAAATGTTTAGAATAGCTATTTTGGCATCACGGTGCTGCTTGCATATTTTTTCATCTTTACTAATTCTTTCCAATAGTCATTTCACCTTTCATTATTTTTAAAGCATTTTTCAGAGATTAGAAAGCTGTTCTGTGGGAATAGTTGCATCAGGGAAGCACAGGGCAATTAATGTCAATGTAGCTTTCTGGTAGGATGCTCTCTTTTCAATTTTTACATCAGCAGGATCATGTTTCATTTTCTATGAGTGTATTAAACTCTGAAGCAGTAACAAATTGAGGTCCCTAATTTTTAAATATTTGTTCATAGCTCTTTTAGGTGTGTGCACTTGTGCAGTGTGTGTGAGTGTGCAGTGAGAGACAGAGAGTCGCCCAAATGGAAGAAGAGATTTAGTCTTTCATATTTCTCATGTCAATATATATATTTTCTTTTGACATTATATAATTTTGAATATATGATGTATTTTCTAGGACTGTACAAATATCATAGCAGCCATGACAATAATGAACATTTATTTCTCGTAACTTTGGAGACTGGAATTCTGAGGTCAATAGAACAGCAGGCCTTGGCTTCCCCAGGGGCCGCCTCCTCAGCTTGCTGACTGCCACTCTCTTGCTGTGTTTATTCCCTGTGCTTATGGTCCTCACGGTTCTTCCCCTTCTTACAGAGATACCAACCCTAATGGTGATGGTGCCTCCCCTCTAACCACATCTAACTTTAAACATCCTTTGCAGACTCGGTAACCAAATGTAGTCACACTGGAGTTTAAAGCTTCAGTATATGGGTTTGACAGTGACACAATCCAGTTTATAGTATATGACTTTAAGGTTCATGTATTTATTTTCTATATAGCTTCCATTTATTCAATTCTTTTTATTTGGAATGGAATTCATTTTGTCGCTGTGCCAAAGTACCCAAGAATATTAATTTAAAAGAGGAAAGGTTTATTTTGGTTCCTAGTTTTAGAGAGTTCACCTCATGCTCAGCTGGCTTCAGGCAGAAACATCATAGTGGAAGGGACAGTGGAGGAACACTGTCCACCTCAGGACAGCCTGGAAGTGGGGATCTGGGGAAGAGCCGAGGTGTAGGCAGAAGTGCACCCTCCAAGGCAACCTCCGGTGCCCACTTGCTGCACTTGGGGCCCACCTCCTGCTCTTCTACTACCTCCCCATAATATTCCCATCTGGAAACCAAGGCTTCCATGCAGGAACTTTTGACAGCTCTTCCAGATCCAAACCATAAAAGGGACACTTAGTTTTTAAATTGACAAATAATAGCTGTAAATTTTTATGAGGTACAACGTGATGTTTTGGATACACACATTATAGAATTACTATGTCATGTAAACTGCCACCGTGGACACTTATTTTTGGCGGTGAGAGCATATAAACCCACATTTAACAGCACATTTTGTTGTACTGTGCTATAATCGCAAAGCTTATTCTGCCCATGTTACTGAAAGTTTGTGCTCTTGGGAAAGTTTCTCCTCATTCCTCTAAGGTTGTCTCCTCTCCTCTGCTAATGACCGCTGTACGCTTGACTTCTGAGCAAAGTACTTTTGGGTTACACATATGAGTGGCCTAACTCTCTGGTTGTCTCTTGGTGATGAGTTATTTCACAGCAGACTGCTCTCCAGGCTCATCCACGCTGTCACACATGATGGAGTTTTCTTCCTTCGGACTCCATCTCTTGGCTACTGTGAATGACGTGCACTGAGCATGAGACTGCAGATAGCTCCTTCATACAGTATGTCATTTCTTTTGGATGTATATACATGGTAGTGGGATTAGTGGGTCAGGTGGTAGTTTTATCTTCAACTTTTTGAGGAACTTCCAGACTGCTCTTCCAGAATATCTTCCTACAGGCAGCAGAAAGTGTTTCCCTCTCTGCACATGTCTGCCAGCACTTGTCTTTTGGCTTTGTGATTACAGTTATTTGAAATGAGTTCAGATGATACTTCATTGTGGTTTTAATTTTTCATTTTACTAATAAACCTGTTGCCCATTGATTTGTACTACTTCTTTTGAAATATCTCTATCAAACAAGACTTTGTAAATGTGTTTGGTTTTTGCAGGGTCTTACTATGTAGCTCAGACTCATAGTGATCCTGTTTTCATCCTCCCTAGGACATGTTTTTGCATATTTTAAACTCTGGATATTTATTCTTTTACTGACTTGAGCTCAATATGTATTTTGGATATTAACCTTTTATCAAATGGATAGTTTGTAAAGATGTCCTTTCATTCTATACATTATAATGCCACTCTGTTGATTATTTCATTTATTATACAAAGCTTTTTAGTTCAATATAATTCCATTTATCTATTCTTACCTTTTTTAAATTTTCATTTGAGTTGGTAACTAAAATAATCAGTGTCCAAACTCTTAACAGCACATTGTTATTAACCATGGTCGCTGCTGTGATTGCAAGTGTTATTGAAAGTTTGTGCTCTTTGATATCTCTGCAGTATAATGAAATTCTCTCTGCTGTATTTTCTTATAGTAGTTTTTACAGTTTCTGATCTTCCAATTAGTTTTTAATCTATTTTGACTTGATTATGCTATGTGATGAGAGAAAATATATACTGTATTTACTTATAGGCGGACCACAGTTGCTGTGCTGCTTTGTGTCCTACAGATAGGAGCTTCCACCAGTTTTTTTTTCCCCTTTATGCCTAAAGAATCACTTTCTATGGAGGAGTATGTTTGGCAGAAATGCTTTCAGCATTTATGAATAATTTTTCTCTGTTTTTCTTTTTCTCCTATTGACATTCCTTAGCACAGTGTGGAAGTCTTTCCCTTGTCATCCTTGTAGCTCATGACTTCTTTATAGCTTAGATTGGTGTGCACCTACTAGGAGTCTATTTTCTCTGGAAACTTTTAAGATACTATTTTTCTGTTTATATTTAGTTGTTTTAACTGTTGTTGTTTGTTTTGTTTTGTTTTTTGGCGGGACCAGGGCTCAAACTTATGACCTTGCATTTGCCAGGCAGGTGCTTGTGCCACAGAGCTATCTCCCCAGCCCCATTTTAACAGTTTTTGTATGACACCCTAAACATAACACTCTTTATGTTTATGTTGGTTCAGCCTACTTTGAGTTAAATTTTAATGTAAGACATGAGGTTTGCTGCATATGGATGTCCAGTTATTCAAAATCATTTGTTGAGAAATTATTCTCATTATTAAATTATTCTTTTTTCAATAATCAATTTCCAAAGCTATAGTGTAACATGGCTCCACAGTGTTATGAAATCACCAATATCTATGGTCCTTGGTAACAAGAATAGTTTACTTTAAAAAAAAACCTTCAATTTATTTGTTTTTTATCACATAATAATATTTTTCATTCATTTTAATGAAAAAAACAACAAAATAGGTATAAAAGAGTTTCAAAACAAGTTAGTAAGATGTTTACAATAATTAATACAATGCATAATGTACTCATAGTAGTTATTCAGAGGACAAGATACAGACCTGATATCTTGTCTAAATAATATTAGTACAAATTTTATTATCAATGAACTAAGAGAAAGTAGCAGTATATCTATCCTAACTCTCCTGTGCATGCATATATATATATATATATATATATATATATATACATATATATTTACATATATATATTTATATGTAATTATGTTTTTAAAATTTCTAATACTAGGAGAAAATGTCATACAATGTCTTATAAGTAGATTGTAAGTCAAAGATACGGTATGAATCATAAAATAATTATAACTAAATAACATTTATAAAATTAATTAAATATTAATTAACTAAAAGTTAAATATTTCAAAACAATATTCCAAAATTCAAATCAAATCATGAGTCCAACTTAGAGGCCAGAATGTTGGTATCATATGTATGAATCTGTAATCAACTCAGAGCACTCTCATAGTATTTGAAAAGGTTAATATATACAAAAATATCAGCTAAGTTTTATTACTAAGAACAAAGCATAACATAAAGACTGGAATGGCAAGTGTATGACCAGCACTTCTAATAGTTTGGGGATAGGATATCACACAAAGTTCTGGTATGTCGTGGACCCAGACAGTGTCCATGACTCTTACTGGTGACCAGGTGTCACTTGTGGGACTGAGCCATTGTTATTTCCCTGATATACATCCTGTAGACCCACACAGAATCATGACTCATAGGGCACAGAAGTCCATTTATAGAATACGCTGATGGAAATATTTTGCTGCTGTGTACAAAATAATAGTTGAAAGACTGTTTTTGAATATCTCTTTTTCTCAAGCCGGGCGTGGTGGCACACACCTGTAATCCCAGCACTTGGGAGGCTGAGGCAGGAGGATTGGTGCAAGTTCAAGACCAGCCTAGGTTACAAAAGTGAGCTCAAGGTCAGCTTGAACTGCATAGCAAGACCCTGCCTCAAAAAGACAAAACAAAAACAAAAACAAAAAAACAACCCTCAGGTGAATATCTCTTTTTCTCCTGTGCTTCATTGTTTTCCCTATTTATTGGATGGGCTTTTTCCATTCTCCTTCATGGAGTTGTGGTCATTTTGATCCCTCTCTAAAGTATTTTTCAGTAATTTGTGTAGGGTTGGATTTATCATCATGAAATTCTTTAGTTCTTCTTTGTCCTGGAAGTATTTCACTTCTCCATTATACTTGAAAGAGAGTTTTGCAGAGTATATCAGTCTGAGTTTGAATTTGTTTTCTTGCAAGCCTTGTAGTACTTCGCTCCATGCTCTTCTTGACTTGATGGTTTATAAAGAGAAATCTGGCATTATTCTGATGGGTTTTTCCTTTAAATGCAATCTGTTTCTTTTCTCTTGCAGCTTTTAACATAATGTTCCTGTGCTGAGCTGCGTTTCTGGGATCTTGATTATATGCCTGGGTTTTTTGTTTTTAACTTTTAATAAGAAATAACAATATGATAGTTTCAAAACACATTAGCAGTACGTTTGCAATAATTGACACATTGCATGTGTTGTTCTTATAGTAGTTATACAGAGCACAGGGTTTAGAAATGATAAATTTTCTAATCAATATTGGTAAGGAAAGAAAAAAAGAAAAAATTTCTTCTCTTTGAACTGAGAAGTGGTTGCATACATAGTCCAGTGTTCCATAATTGCATTGGATTACTGGTGAAACTGGCAATGTTGGAGGCTGTTGATTTAAGCCTCTTATAGCTCATCGTACTAATCTAGCTCTGCATTTTGTGCCTTCTAATTAACTGGGTTGATGTTATTTGGAGTTCTATATGCTTTGGTTATCTAAATGTGGAATTGTTACTCCCTATTTGAGAAGTTTTCTGCTATTCTGCCTATATTTTATTATTATTATTATTATTATTATTATGTTTTTTCACAATAACTAATACATTGCATTGTCTTTGTCTTAGTTTTTCAGATGCAGACATGACTTCTTGTCTAAACACCACTAGTACAGATCTTTTTCTTCACTGCACAGAGAGAAAGTAGCTGTAAATATAATCCAATAGTCCATAATAGTAGTAGATTATCAGCTCATTTAGCATTATCAGAAGCTGCATATTAATATGGATTTCTTTTTTGTACCTCATGGTTAGACCTATCTGCTTGGATCGTTAAGACCAAGATAAAGCAAGAACTAAGTTGCAAAAAACATGTAGCTTTTGTATCTGTTAAGGTCAGTCAAGTCCCATCAGGGTTTACCCTGAAGCCATGCACTGCAGTTTGCAGAACTTTTGTCAGTGTCAGTGATCTAGATGAATCACCACCATTGCTTGACCATTTTGCTCTCTGTGGAAGCCTCAGAGGTTGTTTTCTCTCTAGGTGAGTCTCCCTAGGCACACTGTATGTCATCAATCACTGAAAGTACCTGTATTCTTTTTATATCATTTGTATTGACTCCCTTCTCATGGTTGCCAATTAGTCTCACGTTGTTCATCTTTCCATCATCTTGAAGATACTGAATTATTTTTTCCTGTATCCTAGTTGTTTTTAAGAGATCTTTGCTTACCTTTCACTAGCTGAAATGGTGACTTAAGGTCTGAAGGTCTGTTTTCACTTTCATTGAAATGGTTTTGCCAGCTTGTGATTGAGGTTTTAAGTTTCTACATAGCACTTTGAATCTGCTTTATGCATTTAATTACTTTCCTATATTGCTCATTCAAGGATCCCATTATTTTTCTATTCTCCGCTATTTTTTTATCAGTGTCTTTAGAAGCACTTATTACTTTCATTATAGTTATCATATCTTTTTTTATACCAGAAATTATTTCTGATCTGATTTCCTCTATATCTTTCTGCAGTTATTTCTTTACTTCAGATGCTATTAGTTTGGAGATTTCAGGTGTGTGATTTCCAATTTCTTCTATGCTATTGTCTCCTGCATGTGTTCTGAGTTAGCTCTGGGCCTGAGATCGCATTTTTCTCCTTCTCTTTCATTTTGTGTAGCCCTGTCTTCTGACTTTTGGTTTAGAGCTTTGGTAGAGTTTTTAGCACCAGATCTGGATCTATCAAGTTCAGTCTCATCCAAGTGGGTGTGGTGTGCGTCTGGCTGCTGTGCTCTACTTCTTCCTGCTGCATCCCTTGGAGGTGCCAATCTGGAAAGATATTCTGTTCCTCGATCAGGTGAGTGGGTCTTGTCTCTAGTCTCTCTGCAGGGAGGTCTGTTGCACTTTTCCACACTGGACCTGTCTGATGCATGAAATTCTACTCACATGCTGGGTCTGGTTGCTGGGTTGAATGAATTTTCAGTGGGCTCAGGGAATTCTGACTCACATGCTGGGCCTAGTTTTGAATGAGCTTCCAGTGAACCCAGGGCAGAAAAATAACTTACTTTGATTCATGACTTAATTTACAAATTTTAAAAGATTATTTAATAATTCTTTCGTATTTTTCTATAATGCAAGTTTTGCACATATCTTGCTAAAACGCTTCTAAGCATTTCATATTTTTATGTTTCTGAACTAATACTGATTTCTTTTAAATATCAATTATTGACTTTTTTTGTACATGGCACAAGAATTTTGGAATGCAGATCCTGAATCTTTCCTTTCTTGCTAATTGCTTTTATAGCTCTGGAAAAATAATATAAATTCTTTTGGATTTTATACAAAATATAACAATGTAGTCTGTGAATACCTAATGTCTCAATTTTTATCTGAATGCTTATTTGTTCTGAATGTGTTTTGCTTATATATCATGCCGACTACACTGATAGAAATTTCAGTACAATATTGGATAGGCATGCCAAGTTCATCCTTGTATTGTTCCTAACTCTAGAAGGAAATAATTTAGTTTTTTTTCCTTATAAGTAAACAGTGTTTCTGTATACCACTTTTATCAAGTTGAAACAATACTTTTAAAGTCCTTATCTTAGTTACTTTTTACTCATTGCTGGGACAAATACCCAACACTCACAATGAAGGAAGGAAAAGCTTATTTAGCTCACTGTTTGTGGAGGTTTCAGTCCATATGCGGCTGGCTCAAGGCTGAGTGGAACAGAGCAGAGAGCATCCAGTTCATGGTGGTGGAACAGCAACAAAATGGTGGCTGAGATAGCCAACCAAACAAGGCAGCAGAGAGCAACAGCTCTAGTCTGTCTCTCTGTCTCTCTTTATATTCCTATCAGGCACTCTGCCTTAGGATATCTGCCTTACACCACACCCATAGTCCCAGCCCTACTCAGACCGATAATCCCATCAGTACTAAAATACATAATCCCAGTGACTCATGAGTGAAGCCTCAATCTATAGAAGTCTCCACCCAATGACTACATGAGGCTTTGGGGGAACAACTAGACATAAACCATAACAGTCCTAATATGAAAACACATTTTAATATGAAATATGGATGTGTACAAAATTATTTCAGTATCTATTGAGGTGGTCACACAATTTATCTTTTAATATAGCTGATATAGTAAATTACATTAATTTCAGATATTAAGCTAAATTTTATTCCTGAAATTGATCTCATTTATTGATATCTTGTTTTCATTACATATTGGTGAGCTCATTTTTATACAGTTTTATTAAAATATTTTGCCTTATTAGGATATTGGTATGTAATTTCTTTTTCTTTTATTATCTTTGCTTTGGTATCAAGGTACAGCTGAATGTGTTTGATACCAAAGTGTTTGAGACCAAGAATCGTTCATGATCTTGAAATATTTTTTCAGATTGTACTATATTCACATAGATATTATGACATATGGGGGATAAGACCAAAATTTAAACATAAAATTCATAAGTGCTTCAGTAATTTTCTACATGAAACAAAGTTTGTATACATGAGAGTATCAGGAAGTAAAGGTGGTACAGTGTCAACCACCCATGTGGTTACTCTCTGTTCAGCCTCATCACCATTCTTGACTGAATTTATATGATACTGATGACCAGTTATCGTATGATTACCCACGCAGAAATACTTAACAATAAAAAAGAAGACATGAAATTGATACAGCGAAAAAATTATGTTCAGAGTAACTTCATACAGAGCACCTGAATCAGCTGCTTAACAATAGCCACAGTGAATATTAATGGCTTTCAGTTTCTACTTACATGCTATATTTGATGAAAAGGTTATTGCACATTATGTTTTATTTTTATAGGTGAGAAGAAACATCAGAAGCTGTTAAAAGCCTAGGAAATAATAGGTTGTCTAGAGATGGAAAACATTTTGGTAGATGGCCTTTTAAAATGTTTCCATTTATATGCCTCATTAATAACAGTTTTTGCTTTAGAAACTTCTCTTCAATTTTATAAATTCCATGATTACTCCTATTCCAGTCCTTAAGCACATCGCACAGTTCTGCCATGTCATATGTTGGTGCGTTTTTCCCTTTAGTGTTAGTAATATTATTTTTATTGTTGCTATTATTATCATCATATCCATTCTGAACTATTTCAGCCATTTCATCATTGCTTATGAATGAACAACTGGAACCTCATTATCAATGTTAAAAACTTTAATATCTACATCTTCCAATTGGCTCTGAAGATACATTTTGTATGTGTAAAAAGAGAAGACATGTTTTGACATTTTTTTTTTTACTTGACAAATAAAATCCTTTTAAGTCATTGGCTGTTTATTACAATCATTGAACAGAACTGCAGGGCAGAAGTTGTGCGAGGCATGCACAGCTATACTGTCAGTTACTGCGTCCATACTACTGGCAATAGAGGGTATAGTATCCTTCATACTAAATTACTTTGAAGCACACACACACACACACACACACACACACACACACACACCCTCTTTTCTACTGCTAGCTTGTTGACCAAGAACATTTTTTATATTTAATCTATATTTTATGAATCTATGGTGAACATATAGAATCAATGAAACATGATTAGAGGCAAGTACATGGCCTGGACATTATTCTCACAAGAATTTCAGTTGGAGAATGTGTTGTGAAAAAGTAACACAATCTTTTACCGATATGCAGTGCAGTTTTCCCGCAATGACTATGAGTCATGGATATAAAATGTTTGTGAAACCCACAGAGGATAGATGTCTCTTGTGCTATTGTTAGTGTAATACTAGGGGTAAAAAATGTAACACTTTTAAATTGGTCAGAACACAGGCTTTCCCTGTCACAGCAAGCTATACTCATGCATGTCTGCTGCAGTAGCAATCCCAGCCACTATTCTGTCCTTGGCATCATTAACTCCTCCAGGAGCCGTTTCATAGGCTGTAGTGTCTTTTGGGGACATACAACAAAAACACTGATGTTTTATAAGCATTTTCACTTGTTCTAGTACCTGAGTTTCCTCAGAGATGACCTTGGCAATCTCACAAATGAATTTCTCTGCTGCTTCATGATCGGGAGATCATTTATGACTATCACAAATATTTAAAAATTAAATTAGGTTTATATCTTGTTTTGCATTTCTGGAATAACTTGTCAATTCTTCATGCTTTCCTTCAATATTTAGTTGAATGTTATAATTTTCTGCTTGTTTCAGAATCAGGATGCCATTTAGCAGTACATCTTCATGGTTATGTGGATGGATCCCCTCTTTTAATTCAAAAGTTAGATCTTCGTTTTCAGATCTATCCAGTATTTCCCTAGTTTTCATTGACTTTGGATCAACACTTTCCACACAGAACTTCACCAGTAAGTGCCTCTGCTTCTTGAAGTCACATAGGATGATCATTCTAGCACTGTATTCTCCCATGAGACATTTCACACTTACACCACTGACCAGATTCTCCCGCAATTTAACGTTGTGTGCTAAAGATAAAAATAAATCCTTTCTTTTTTTTTAAATCACTTACACGAAGGATATTTACAAGTTTTTTTTGTTGTTTTTGTTTGTTCGTTTGTTGTTTTTTTTTTTTTTTACTTTTTCAACAAGGTTTTGCACCAGAGAGTAGAGAATTAGGGGGGAAAAGCCAAATGAATAGTGTGTGCAGGATTGGGGCCTCTTGTGGGAGAGCCTGGTCAGATGCAGAGAAGACACACTTGGGTCAAAGGCACACGGTGAGGTCTTTTTCCCTTAGGAATTCATGTTCCTAATCCACTTTTATCGGAATAAATTTTGACTGCAACTCTGAGAAGAGTTCAGGTGTATAATTTTCTATTTTGTGGCATTAAGATGAAGCTCACAAATTTTCAGATTTTAGATCATTTCAAATGTCAGATATTTGTATTAGAGATACTTAACCTATAATTCCAAATTCATTTTATCCTCAATTAAAATAACTTACTACGCTTTAATTTTCTGGAGGATTCCTTGCAGAACTAGCACTATTTTTGTCTTCAATATAGAATTCACTAAAAACACCAACTGACTGTGTAGTTTTTTGAGTTCTTTTATTAGTCATTTTAGCATGAATAGACACAATACCCGGCATCCACAATTTCAAGGAGCAGAGGCTTATTTAGAATCTCCTGTTTACAGCCTCCCAAGTCCTGGGATTACAGGTGCACGCCACCATGCCCAGTCTCAATCACTGTCTCAGCATGTCCCAGAGGCAGCGCCCACACTGCAGGCCCAGGGATCAAACCTCTGCTTACAAGCACTTTAATCAGCTGTGCTACTTGGCTGGCAGGATCATTTCAGATCTCTAACTGTAACATTCTTCTATGGCTCCTAAAGGTTAATGACCATTTCTTTATGCAAGATGCATTTAATTCATCTCTAAGAGTTGTCATTCTTAATAGCTCCAGTACTGTTGAGAAGTTCAAGTTGAAAGTATTTTTTTTTTTAGACTTAAGGGAGATTCTTAGCTGTGAGACAACACAAAAATTAAGTACTTGACTTACTGGAGCTTGGATGAGCTGCAGCCACTTCTCACAGCATCGCAGAAGCCGGGCAGACAGAAGACAGCTGCAGGGGCCTTCTGAGCCCAGCCTCACCATCCTCACCCTCTCTGAAGCTCAGCCAAGCTGTGGCCACCATTCCCAACATCACCGGTCACCTTAGCTCTGCTAGCTTCTGCTGCCTGTCCCACAGGTAGCAGGAGCCTTTCTGTGGCATAATCTGAATCCATTTGACATGATGAGAGCCTTGGGTAGTTTTGACCTGCCCTGGTCATCATCAGATCCTCCAAGCTAGAACATGCCCCCACCCCATCGAGGTTCAAGCCACACTGAACCCCATATGACAGGAGCTTTGGTGAGCTTCCTATACCCGCATACTCTTGTGGGAGCCTTGCTCACCTGCACCCCACCCCTCTGCCATCATTACAGAGTCAGGGTGAACATAGGGAGCTTCAAAAATTTGAAAAGGAAGGCACAAAAGGCAATTTCAGAACTCAAGCCCACTGAAGACAAGTCCAGGAGATAGTCATACTAGAACTTGGAAACCACACACCTGAAATTTCTGAAATGACAGCAACTTAAGTGAACAATTCTATCTGGCTATGGAGGAAATCAGATCATCAATAACTATTCAGGTGAAAAAGGAAATGACAACAATCACGAAAGAATTGCTTAGTGTATCTAAAGAAGACATAGATAAAAATGGAGGGTAATAGGGAAAATGATGAGAACATTGAATGCACAATACAGGAAAGAGCTAGAATGCATGAAAAATTTTCAAAGAGCTATCCAAGACATTAAGAATTTCACTGAAAGCTGGCAAAACTGCTTGAGCAAAATTGAAGACAGAATTTCAGACCTTGAAGATAATATCGCAGCTAATAAACATGAAAGGAAAGATCTCTTAAAAATAACAAGGAACTGGGGTCAGGAGATAGCTCAGTAGAATAAGCACTTGCCTAGCAAGTACAAGGTCCTGAATTAAATCCCATGTACTGAAGTAATACTACTACTACTACTACTACTACTACTAATAATAATAATAATAATAATAATAAGAAACTAGGAAATAACAATATAACAGCAGTAAGATGATGCAAAGGAAAATAATATAAGATTAATAGGTATCAACAAAACAGCTGGAGTTAACACAAATGAGATTTTAAAAAAAGAACTATGCAGAAGTAATAGCAGAAAAATTCCCAAACATGGGAAAAGAACATGACATACACTTAAGTGAGGTATATAGAACTCCAGCTAGTCATAAACAATTTTTTTTGCAGTACTGAGGATTGAACTCAGGACCTTGCACTTGCCAGGCAAGTGCTTATTCTACTGAGCTATCATACTGACCCTAAAATAAATTTTCATACAGTTGCATAATAATAAAGATCTCAGAAACTGAGCAACACAACGGAATATTAAAGCTGTGAGAGAAAAGAAACAGATCACTTGTAATATAAAGTTCATCAAATCATGGCAGAATTCTCAACACAGACTATCAAATAAAGAAGATTTTGGAGTGAAATATTTCAGGTCCTGAAAGAAAACAACTTCCAACCCAGATTGAATTACGCTACAAACCTATCTATCAAATTTAATGGATAAGATACTTCCATGACAAAGAACAGCTGAGGAACTCCATGACTACCAAACCAATGCTACAAAAAGTACTGAAAGATATTTTAGAAAGAGATAAAACACCTGCGAGCAGGTGCAGGGGCCGGGGTTTCAATCCCTGGGCCTGCCATGCCAGCCCCAAGCCTGGAGCACGCTGAGACTGCGATTGAGACTGGGCATGGTGGTGCGCACCTGTAATCTCAGCTCTTGGGAGACTGGAAACAGGCAGATTACTTTGAGTCCAATTTTACAGGGCCAGTGAGACCCTGAACACTCTGTAGTCCCTTCTCTAAAAAAATACACACACACACACACACACACACACACACACACAATAAAAACAGAAAGAAAGAGATAAAAATGACCAACATTTCAAGAGCAACGAAAAGAACCAGCAAATACATCAAATAATTAAACTGAGGGAAAAGTAGGGGTTCTATAGTAGGAAAATAACATGACAAAGACAACCCAATACATATCAGTTATAACCGGCAGTGTCAATGGCCTCAGTTTACCATTCAAAAAGAAGCAAACTGGCACAGTGGCTCAAGAAACAAAACCTGTTACTATGCTGTATACAAGAAACACATTTATCTCAAAATGAAATTCATACACTTAAAGTGAAAGGAAAGAAGACAATAATTCATTTGAGAGGATTCAGAAGAGAGCTGGGATAGCTATTGTGGTTTCTGACAGTGTCAATTTCAAACCAACTATGATTAAAAGATATAAAGGAGGTCTTTTTCTAGAAGCTTGATTGCAGCATATGATTGTTTCTTTGGGCTCATTCTGTTTTCCTGATGTGATTTTTTATCGTTATAAATTTTCCTCTTCAAAAAAAAAAAAAAACTTTTTCTAACAGAGGCTTGGTATACAGTTCAGACTTGTAGTGATCCTCTTGTCTCAGCCTCCTAAGCTCTGGGCTTATAGATGGTCTACCACACCCAGTCTTTGGACCAGCATTCATGCTCAGAATTCTGGAACTGGCACAACACACAATACCAGGGATTGAGCTCATACATGCCAGAATCTTTTCCCATGCTTGGGAATTTTCTGTTACTACTTCTGCACTTTTTTTTTTTTAATGTTATTTGTGCTGTGTTCAGCTGTTTTGCATACTTGTTAAGGGAAAACTGCAAGAGGAAGAGATAATAATTATAATTATATATGCACCCAAAGTAGGAGCACACAACTATATAAGACATTTTAACAGACCTGAAAAATCAAATGAGCATTAACACAGTTGTAATGGTAGACTTTAGCATCCCATTGACATGAAATGGTGGTTCAACTAAGCAAAAAGTCACCAATGAAATTAAAACTTATTCAAATTTGTGAAGAAATGGACTTAGTAGACCTTTATAGAGTATTTTACCCAATAGTATTAGAATACACACTCTTCTCAGCTACACATGGCACTATCTCCAAAATGGACCATATACTCACAAGCAATAGAGCATACTTAAATAAATGTGAAAGAATTAAAATTATCCCATGCATATTATCTGACAATGGTGAAATGAAACTGTAAATTATTGACAAAAGAAATATCAAAAACTCAATAAACACATGGAAACTAAACAATGCACTCCTGAACAATCAATGGGTCACAAATGAAATTAAAGAGGAAGTTAAAAAAAAAATATTTACAATCAAATGAAAATGTAGATACAACTTACCAGTAGTCTAAATCCCTGCCTGGCAAGCTCAAGGACCTGAGTTCAGTCTCCAGTACCACATGGCATACTGGATCCAGAATACCGAGCATGTCATCCTGGTCCAAAAACCAGGTGTGGTGAGTGACACCTATAATGCCAGTACTTGGGAAGCTGTGACATGAGGATCACCACATGTCCAAACTTCATAGCAAGACTCTGTATCAAAAAAAAAAAAAATGCTGGCCGCATCCAAGGGGTGCTCTGAGAAAGCAGTTGAGATTGGGCATAGGGCCACATGCCTGTAATCCCAGCTCTTGGCAGGTTGTAAAATAGGTGGATCACTATGAGTCTGATCTAGTAGTGAGACTCTGAATGCCCTGTAGATCCTTCCCTAATTACATATATATATTTATATAAATATTTATATATATTTTATATATTATATATTTATATATATTATATATATTACATATATTATATATTTATATAAATATATATTATATAAATAATTATATAATAATATATGTAATATATATAAAAGAAATTAAAGAGGAAAATTTATAATGGTAAATTCAAACATCAAGGCCACAGAAGGAGCTCATTCTGCGGTACATTATCCTATGGTGCACCTCAAGTTTTTAGAAAAAGAAGGGCAAGTCAGGCCCAAAATTCAAAAAAGGGAAGAAATTATAAGATTAGAGCAGATATCAGAAAGCTTTTCTGCTGGAGGGTTAAGAATGTAAGTTAACAGACCAAAAATTGGAGAAAAAGAAGGGCTATGAGATTAGCCAACATTTTGGCCCTAGCCCTTCAAGGTCAATAAGGACCCAGGATATAAGAGAACCTGTGCGGTAATATCCTATAACTCAGAGGTGTCCCAAATTTCCTGGTCAAGGAGATTATGGGACCTCAGAGGAAAGGGATAAATGAACTGCAGTGCGTCTAAGGAGAGTCACCCAGAGAAAAACATTCTCTCAGGCTTTCACAGAAAGCAAAATGGCAAAGCAATGGCCGTGACTCATCCCTAAGGCTGACACTAACAACAGTTCTACAAAGTACTGTCTATGGTCCCAAACTTAATCCTGAGGGGATTTGACCCTGGAAGATACAAAAAA
>PVJA010010120.1:0-58361 GCA_004027025.1 Myocastor coypus
ATATATATATATATATATATATATATATATATATATATATATAATTCAGGAAGTATAGTCATTTAGACAGTGTTGGTTCTGCCAATCCAGGAACAGGGAATGTCTTTCCATTTTCTGGAAAGAAAATATCTTTGATCTTCTTTTTCATAGTACTCTTAATTTTAAAAAATCAACTAAAGTGAACAGATGCTTTCTCAGAAGCATAAAAATAGCTAAGAAATACATGAAAAATGTTTAACATTTCTGACCATTAAAACATATGAATTAGGGCTGGGGAGAGAGCACAGTAGAATAAATGCCTGCCTGTCAAGCACAGGGTCCTGAGTTCAATCCCTGGTACCACACACAAAAAAATTTTTAAAACAATGCCAAGGTTCTATATTACTTAAGAATAAGTAGTTATCATCATTAATAAATCAATAAATCAAATAATAACCAATGATAGGCAAGGTTACAGGAGAAAAGGAAACCCCACTATAGGTCAGAGTATAGCCATGAACTAGTGCAATCACTGTGAGGTCAGCAAGAAGATTCCACAAAAAAATTAAAAATAATAATTGTATTTGACCCATCTATTCCTCCACTAGATGTCTTCCCCAAGAATTAAAGACATTGTATTACAGTGGAGCAATCATTTGATAATTCTTGCAGCACAACTCATGCTACCTAAATCTTAGATGTACCATGTATGTCCATCAACAGAAGAGTGGACCAAGAAATGTAGTATTTATACACAGTGGAGTGTTACTCTCCTATAAGAATAAATTAAGTCATTTTTAAGAACCTGGCTATACCTTGAAACCATAATCTTAACTGAAATCAGACACACAAACTTTAATATTGCATGGTTTCTCTTATATGAAAAGCCCAACATATAAATAAAAACTAAAATAAAAGATAGATAACATGAACCAGGCACATAGATCCTTTGCAAATGGGAAAGGGATCAAAATATGGAGGAGACATAAAAAGAATTAAGATGTGTCATGTTCATGTATCAGTTATCCACAAAGAAAATAATCATTACATATCAAAAATATGTATCAACAAAAGAGCAAGCTAGGGTAAATAGAGGGCTTCTACAGTTAGTGTGCATGCCTGTGAAATCGTCGTGGCTATAAGGACAGGATCTGATAAGTAAGATGAGCAAAGGTAAAGAGACGCGCAATAACTCAGATGAATGTCTAAAAACATTAAAAGGAAAGAGCAGGAAGACCTAATAAAGGGAGGCAGTTACATTAAGAAGATGATAACATAGAAGAATAGAAATGAAAACGAAAAAGTGAGCAGATAAGACTAAGCCAAGAAGCCGGGCGTGGTGGCGCATGCCTGTAATCCCAGCACTCAGGAGGCAGAGGCAGGAGGATCAGTGCAAGTTCGAGACCAGCCTGGGCTACAAAAGTGAGCTCAAGGCCAGCCTCAACTGCATAGTAAGACCCTGTTTCAAAAAAGACAAAAAAAAAAAAAAAAAAAAAAAGACTAAGCCAAGCAAAAGACAAATCCAAGTCGACTCCACTTATTAAAAACACCTCCTCATTAAGCAACCAACAGTTAGGTACCTTGGGCCTTCACATCAAGGGAGTGATGCTTCCAGTCACCAGGAGCCTAACTATGGGTGGGGGCTGCGAGGAGAAGAATGATTATGTTATATAAAGTTCTTTCAAAGTCTTTTGGCTAGAAAACACCTAAATGTGGGTCAATCTTTTTTTTTTTTTTTTTTAAAGAATAAAGAGGACATCTGACAATTGAAACCCCACTATCATAACTAGCTTTTCAAATGACAGGAGATATGGGGCACTTGAACACGAGCAGACAAAGTGATTCATTATGAAACATTGCGCTATGTTGCACAAAGGTCAGGAGTTAGATAGCTATTATATAAATGACAGCCAAAATGGATTGCCAGCCGCTACCCAAAGAGAATAAAGAGAATAAAGAGTAAATCAAAGAGAATAAAGAGTAAATCTATAAAGCCAACTTAGTTCATATTTCTATTGTGTACAGTAATCAAAATAATCAGCTGTTGGTTAAAGTACATGTTTTGATGTTTTTTAAAGACTCCAGTGTATCTGATGTCTTAGAAAAATTCCAGTGTACACATGTGTTTCAAACAAAGCGAGGCTTTCAAATCCATTATCTTAAAAAATTATGCTTGTGACCAGTAAAGTTACAATTGCTCAAAACATGTTCAGAGTCATCTTTCTTTTGCTTTTTGTTCACTTCATTTGAAACAGAGTCTCACTATATAGCCAGGGGCTGGCCTGAAACCCATAATTTCCTTGTCCTCCCAACTTGTAGTGATTATAGGCATGTGTCACCATGCCTGGCTAGTCATTTTTCTTTATGATTATTCTCAACCTGAGAAAAAGTTTGCAGCTTACTTTTAAAGTCTGCAGAATAAGATGGATCAAAAGTTATAAAATTAAGAAACTGATATTTGTTATGATTTAAATAATGTAGTTCTAAAGATAAAAAGAAAATCCTCAAAATGTTCAAATGTGATTGCAGAATGCAGAGTGGGTAGACCACTATGGAACCAGAGAAATATGGAACTGTAACCAACTTCTAAGAATATATAATCTAGTCGCAGCTTCCTATTAAATGTCTAAAGGAATAGGACCCAATAAGTTCAAACTTGCTTGAGGACACACATCAAGCTCAAAGAGAGTCCACATTCATCTTTCCATAGCACTAGGAGCCAATTGTCAAAGCCATATGATGCTTTAGAAAGTCTTCTATAACCACAGGTATCACCTACAACTGTATCTTTACCCTTCCTAAAAGGCAACTCGCTCCACCTTGGTTGTCATGACAATAACTTCCTACTCCAGACTGGCGATTGCACATATAAAAATGCAGTCGACCCAGACAGGAATAAACCTTATTAAAATAACATGCTAAAAATAACACAGCCTACCTGGTCTGTCTGTTATAAGTTCAAGAATCTTGACTGCAATTGTCATCGAAGTTAAATATAGCCCACATAGTTATATTTCATAGTAGCAGATGATATTCATTGTCTTAGAATTTAGAGAAGTAAAAAGTGGCTAAAGAGTAGCTAACCAACATCACGATGTTGAGAACTCAAAGGTTGTTGTGTATGATTTAACATGTACTCACACAGAAACTGCAAGTACATAGTAAGGTTGTAATAGTAAATCTCCTCACCACGAAGTAATGAGGCCCTAGGCCCTTTTTCTTCTGTCTTTTGGTGTTAGTTTTTTTTGTTTTGTTTTTTTGTTTTTTTGTTTTTTTCTCTGCTGTTCTTTTCCTTGCCAGTATGCAGTTAAGATCAATCTTTGTTATGAGAACTCTAATACAGGCTCTATGTATGCAAACACCCAGAACTGAGATTTAAAATAAAACCCTCTTCCACTATTTTAGAAGGAAATGCTTCACCTTCTATGTTATAAGTTGCAAGGGGGTGTCTACCACCAGTACCAGAAATACGTTATCCATTCCAACCAGATAATTTCACTCTCTAAATTCTACTCAACTCTTTATGCTGATGAGTTTTCAAGTCTAGTCCCACCTAAAAATTCCTAAGAGACTTAGGAGGAATCCTAAGAGACTTCTTAAGCATCACAATCAAAGAGTTAATTCATTTAAGCATTTTGTGGTGCACACAGGTTGTATTCAAGACATTTTGAATATGAATGCAATCCTGTGTCGTGGCACCATTTTTACTTACATTTCCCAAGCATGTCAATATTCCAATAGTAGGACATGCCACATTAGTGTTCTCCATCACCAGATCAGCTTTCCAGAAAAAAAAGTCAATCACTACCTAAAATCCAAGTTTTAATCTTATTATGGTAACGAACACCATTATGCCTGCACTCTGGGAAGCTGAGTCAGAAGGATCACAAGTTTCAGAGTACCCTGGGCAACTTAGCAAATTAGACCTTGTCTCAAAATAAAATATGGAAAAGGGATGACAATGAATCCCAGCTCAAAGACCATTGGTTCGATCCCTAGTATGATAGACAGACAGACAGACAGACAGAATCATAGGTGGATAGATTAAAATTCCTGCTAAGGGGCCGGCAGGATGGCTCAGTGGTCTAAAGCGCCTGCTTAGAAAAGCTTAGGTGGCTTCAGGGACCGCGGTTCAAACCCCGGCACCACATGCTGCGCCAGCCCTGCCCTCAGAGCAGGCTGAGCCGGCCATAAAAATAAATAAATAAATAAAATTCCTGCTAAGACATTCAGTGTCGGCAGCATTCACATCTCCTCTTATATTTACCAGCCGACACTTTCCTCCCCCTCCCTTGTTCACTCAGTGGGCTTCCTGAAACTTCAGAACTATGACCAACAAACCCACGCATGCTCTTCACCTTTTCCTTGAACGTCTCTTTGCTCCTACGATGATCTAAAATTATTCTCTGCAGCTGTCTTGGGGACAGAAAAGGAGCCTAGCTTTTTTTTTTTTTTTTTAATCCACATAGATGCTTCTAAATCTTTTATCTTTTTAAGTTTCAAAACCCACAGCTCCTCTGGAGCTGCCCTGCTTTGCTGTGCTGCCCACCCTCTTGTCATTCTCCTCCGTGGCCTTCTTTTTTGCACGAACCTCCCGTGATGGAAGACGTCGCTACTTGATACTCCTTCCACTCCCATCCCTCATTCACCTGCACTTCAGCAGTTGTAAAGGCGACTCAGCCAAAGCTTTGGTGTGCCTGCTCTTTTGCTATAATTCTACGCACTTCTGTACCATCTCAGCCACCCATTTCTATTGGTGCCTGTGAAACTTCGTTGCCATCAGTGAATGCACTAAGACTGCTATCACCAAGTACTATGGACTGGATAATTCATAAAGAATCAGGTCTCATTCTGATCATAGTTCTGAAGGTTGAGAGGTTCCAGTTCAAAGGGCCTCACCTGGTAAGGGCCTTCTCAGTGGTAAGATTGGTACGAATTCTCTGCAGAGTCACAAAGCAGTGTAAGATGTCACATGGTCCCAGGGATATAGTACAGCAGAGTAAGTACATGCCTGGCAAGTGCAAGGTTTCAAGTTCAATCCCCAGTACTGAAATAAATCAATAAACAAATAAATAATTTTTAAAATTAAAAAAGATATCACGTGATGAGAAAAAGTCGCATCCAAAACACAGAATCAAATTGACTTTTGTCATAGACTCTGTCTAGAGATAACACTTTCACCCACGTGTTCTCAAGGACAGAACTCTCGTCACCTAGCAATCATCACTTCAAGGTCCTACCTGGCCCTATGTCATAGCTCCTTGCAAAAGCAAGTCTGCATTTGGGTGGGGACATCCAAGCCTTCGCATACATCCCCACTAAAATCTTCATTTGAAAAATCACACCCTGATCACGCTTTTCCTCTGGAGCACTCTAGAGCATCCACCTCAGTCTTCCTGGCTGGGGGCCTCACTGCATTGACCCTCTTCCCGTCTTCACTCTTCTTCTACACTTCAATCTAGATTTCATGGGCCATGGCAATGATCAAGCTATTGGAAATCTCCACAGCTTTCTTGTCCTGTCTCACACATTGTACTGAAAAGAAAACAAAAAAAAAAAAAATTTTTTTTTTTTTTTTTTTTGCTTTCTTCTCTTTGCCTGCCACTCAGCAGCTAACAAATACCACACATTGGCTGTCTGGCTTTACATTGTATGATAACAAATGTGGAAGAAGCATGCACCAATCCCAAGTACCCTAGTAACTTTTCTCAAAAGTTACTCAAAAAAGATCTACTTTTTGCTTTCCAAGATGACCCTCCTTTCTCCTCAAACCACTTCTCTCTCCTCCCAGAAGAAATTCTCATCTCAGAGTCATTGGGAAGGGCTGGCCAAATAGCTCAGTGGATTAAAGCACCTGCAAGCAGACACAGGGGCCAGGAGTTTGATCCCCAGGCCTGCTATGCCGGCCTTGCCTCTGGGGCACGCTGAGACAGCAATTGAGACTGGGGTGCTGGTGCATGCCTGTAATTCCGACTCTTAGGAGGCTGTAAACAGGTGGGCACACTGAGATGGCGACTGAGAGTGGACATGGTGGTGCACACCTGTAATCCCAGCTGTTGGGAAGCTGTAAACAGGTGGATCATTTCGACTCTGATCTAGTAGTGAGACCCTGATCACCCTTCCCTAAAATACAAAAAACAAACAAAAGAAAAAAGTCATTGAGAAAAAAAATAAAAAAATACTAGATTGGAATTGTGTCATAGATCTGCCATCAATTCTATGACTATTTCCTGTTTGCAATTTATAAAGTGCCCTTGCACCAATCAAAAGTGATTGTTTCCACTTGTGCTTATGCCCCAAGCTGTCGCCTTCCCAGGGTTTCCTCAGCTTCAGTAATCTTCTCATACCCTGCTGCGTTTTTTTTTTCCTTTGATTTGTAAACACATAAGTTATGTCACATTGTTTCTGTTACTTTTCTCTTGTTACTGGGACAAAATACCCGACACCCAAATTGAAAGAAGGAAACGTTTATTTAGCTCACAGTTAGTGGAGATTTCAGTCCATACTCAGCTGGCTCCAAGGCAGAGTGCCACATGGCAGAGGACAGCAGTTCATGGCAGCAAAGGGCAAAGGGAGGAAGAGTGCCTGCAATAGCAGCAGAGAGGCAGAGGGGGACCTCTCTCCTTTCCTCACATCGCCTTCAGGCTGTCTGCCCCAGGGCACGTATAGCACGCACACCCATAATCCCAGCAGTGGATCATAAATGAATCACAAACTCTAGAAACCCATTCCAACAACCACATGAGGCTTTGTGGAGGGGACACCTAGATACAAACCATAACACACATCTTTTAAAAAGAGCCCCAAACTAAAGGACATGTAAAGCTGTAAATTAATTTTTTTTAATAGAGCACCAAACTCTCCTGAACACATAATCCCAGCCAGCAGATATTTTTTTCTTTCTTTTCCAGAAAAGTTTCCTGAGTGAGCCTTCTTTCTCCACTAGTTCCTCTTTCTCATTTTTAATTCACTCTTCAACACTTCTGTCTTTAAGATGACCAGCAACCCTTGCTTGAAAAAATCCAGGCTTTGGGTTGTTATTGTTGTTGCTATTGTTTGTCTTATTCTCGTCATTTTTATTTCTTCAGTAGCATCCCTTCATGACCACATCTAGCCTCACACTTCTAAAAGCCACTTATAAAAATAACTTCTAAATTTATATCTAGATCCAAGTCCACACCTCCCCACTGTCTATTTGCAAAACTCTTCTTGAGTGCGTAATAGGCACTGGGTAAGGCCAATAACAGACCTCTTCTCCCAAGTTTTTTTCCAACTAAAGAAATAAAACCACCATTTTGATTCATTCACTTTGGAATCATTGAATCTTTCCTTTCTTCATACATTCTAATGTAGAAGTGAGTCCTATTGTTTCTACCTCAAAAATACACCCCAAGTCAGTTTGCTGCTCCCCATGTTCTACCCATATTGCAACACCACATCTCTCTCCAGGACGCCTGCTTTCCAGAGTCTCCAAATTACTTGTTTCCTGTTACTCCTTAAACACTACAACTCATATTCCATAGCCAAATATTAAGAGCTAACTATGTGACAAACACTGTTGAAGACAAGATTGCCCCAGCTGGTTAGTGGGTGAGAAAATCCTGTGTTCCTTCTGATCAGAAGCGATAATACCACAGGACATTCTAAACTTCTCTTCCTTAAGACACAGCAGTAATAACTGACAGGAGTGACACCAAACCCAGTACCGGCATCCTTTTCTTAATCACACAAGTTAAAAAGGCCGTCCTGAATCCTGATTTGAAGGATTTGCCATTGACATAATGCAACACATAATGGAGTCAAATCAACAAACCAAATGCTTCCATAATAAGAGCAACTGTCTTTTGATCGACAGGTTCCTTGCACTTCCCTGGGTGCAGAGTCAGGCCAGCCCATTTCACAGATAGTACTGCTGGGATAAGCAGCAGCACCTGCTGCGATGTTGACTGCTTCCTGACATTCCACTAAAACACGTGCTCTCATCAAGGCTTCTCCTGCATCCCTGGGAGTCTGATTGGAAGGAACCACAGCTGCCAGCAGACACAGAATTAAACTACCTCATCCTTCCCTCTGCTTTGCTTAGAGAGCAGGACTCCACACACAGAGGAGGAAGGAAGGATGAAGACTGCCTGAAACTGAAGACTCTACTCTCATAAGCAATGATACTATCTATTTGGTTTTATGAAACTTGCATCTTTTCATAATATTAGTGGATTTTTACATTTTGAAGAAAAATGATTTCATATTTTAAATCAAAAGATCTCAAATGGGCTTAGTTATTACTATTATAAGAATAAGTTTGTTTTTTTAATAAGTAGAATAGATTTATTGAGAGAAAGAAAGTTCCTGTCTGAGAGAGACAGGAGGGGGGTCCCAAGTGGGAGTCACCCGGAAGCTGTCTCTTCCAGGGACTTTTATAGTGCAGAAGACACAGGAACTCACTTCGGTGGGTATGAGGTGGGATAAAGACAGTGGGCAACCAATGAGATTATAAGCACCATTGCTCAGGTAAAATTGATTAAAACTGAGATCCAATGGAAAGGCAAGTCACGTAGCAAGTGGGCAAGAACAGCACCTAGTGAGCTTGGGCTCTTGACTCTAAATTTGAAAAGCTTAAATTCATTAGACAATGTAAAATGAATAACTAGAGAAAGAAAGAATTCATACTGAAATCTTTACATATTTATGTAGTCACAACAGGATGCTGTTCCGAAGCATCATGGCTTAGCAAGGTCCTTGGCAAAGGAGTGGATGCCAACATCTCCAGACACCATCCCAGGCACACCCTTCCAATCTTAGCATCCCTGCACTGGCACTTTATTAGTTAGAAGTCACGGCCCGGTGGTTGAGTGATTTCCTAGCATATGCAAGGTCCTGGGATAAATCTATAGTGCTGAAACAAAAATGACAAGTCTACTGGAACTTTATGTGTATCAGTATGGGTCTTCTTAGCACTCTCCATACATACTTCAGACAGTGCCTCGGCAAACAATTCTGCATAAGCCTTCACCAGCATAAGCCCCACGACATGTAACCTGACAGTACCCCACCTTTGCCTATGCTTCTTACCCTGCCCTCCAGGACTTTTGCAAAGCCTCTCATCACTAAATCATGCACCACCTTATAGGGAACACAGCTGCTGCATATGGCACTACCACTGACCATGGAGGAACAGAAGACAATGGATAGGTAGATATTTTTGTCTCTTGCTCCCTGGTTAGAAATTTCTGAAATCCTATTTTAAAGGTTCCTCAAAGATACTAGCAGCCACATATTAAATTACCAGGCAACACACAGCAATGGCCAACAGATGACTTCTCTTTATTTTGCCTTTGTCTCTTTGCCAAAGAAAACTATATTGTCATTTGTTTTATTTAGAGAAATTTTTAAATCACATAAAAAGAATGTTTTAGCTAAGTAATTATAAATGTTATAATTGCAAAATATTATGAAGCAAAATGCATATTTCTAAAGTCTCACTGTTGCAGCGGGTGACACAAGAATACCCTCTCAAAAAACAATGGTTCCTGCAGCAGATGCGCAGGAGGTCTTTCTGAAGCAGGAATTTATACTGGTGACTCCAGTGTCTGACAGTCAATTTTTGTCTTATTGTCTGAAACTCCTTGTCTGGGAACTTCTAGAAAAGCCTGTCTAAGTTTTTCTCTGAAGCTTCTGAAATCTTGATCTTCCTGAGCAAACAGTAGGTGAAAAGGTACAGGAATTACCTCTCTGGAAAAAGCCCTCGACCTATTACTGAGGCATGAGAAATGGAATGAGAAATTAACATGCAACTTTCTATATAAATGATGACACATGACAGGTATGTGGGTGATGATGATCATGATCATGGTGATAGAGAAATGATAGATAGATAGATATATACACATATATACATACATACACACATACACAGCTCATAGATACATAGTTACACAGACAGATTAGCTATCCACACATAGATACAGGTACAACCCATCTTCATGATGGAGCACATCCCTGTATCATTTCCTGGCTTCCCTCTGAGACTGAGTACCTGTGGTCGTTAGTAATAAGGAGGATGATAGTGAAATTCACATTGGCTGCCTCTCCTTCCTGTCTCGCTTTCCCATTTCTCTGCTGGCATTTCCTACATTTTCTCAATTAAGCATTTTGCATTAAGAAAATGTCTCATAGTCTGTTTCTGTGGGTACCAGAACTGAAACCATTTTGTTGGTGTAAAAATCTGGAAAGCATTTCCCAAAGTTATATACAGTAGGAATACTCATCCCTACAAAACTGTTTCAGCAGTTTTATCCACCAGTGTTAAGTCAGTTTAAATGAAATCTAAAAATGAAAAAAAATCACACCTTAATTCACAAGAATGTCTGTAAGAAAGTGGGCATGCAGATCAATTCTTAAAATAAGTACCTCAGGGCTAACATTGCTAGAGGCTAAATTGGGGTGCGGTTATTTATTGGATAAGAATGTTTGGGGATTTATGAATTAGTGATACATTTTTTTATACTCTGCTTGTCTTAAAATATTTTTGCCAAAATTATCCAGTGAACTCTATTTTTTTCACTGTAGCATAAACGAAGAATAGCTAAATTAATTTCAACTGCCTTCTCAATCTTTTCATGATATTCTCTTCAATGTCAAACTGCTGTCTGAGGTCTATATCTGTAACATCTCAGTATCACACTGTGTTGCTTACGATCCCAACTCTCACCTTCTCCACAGACATAGCATTTTTATGAAAGATAAAACTGAATCAAGGAATTTGCCTGAGGCAAGGAGATGGAGGAGATAGCCCGCTTAGGTTTATGCCTCCACAAAGGGAAAAGAAATACCTGTATAGTTTTGTCTTTAGAAATTGTCACATTAAATTTAGTTTTAATGAGCTCTTTCTCATTGCCTGTGTGTAAACAACATAATTCTCTGAATCTTTCC
Source organism: Myocastor coypus (assembly GCA_004027025.1). Lineage (NCBI taxonomy): Eukaryota > Metazoa > Chordata > Mammalia > Rodentia > Myocastoridae > Myocastor > Myocastor coypus. Next base: position 10,909 of record PVJA010010120.1, read on the forward strand.
CATCTTCATCCTAGCCACATTCACAGATTTCCTTAAATTCTAAGAACCTTGTCCTGACACAGTGAGAGGAAAGGTACAAAAGTATAGGTCTTCTAAAAGATCTTATCCAAATCCTGTGATTTAAGGCAGACTTAGATGAGGAGACAGAAAAGTCTATCATCATTCACCAGAGAGAAGAGACTGACATATGGCTACTTTGTGTAAATCTCTAGGAGAAATATTTACGGGTCTCTTTCTGTGTATTAACTATTGTATGAGTGCCTGGTAAATCAATATTTAGTCATTCATATTTATTCCACAAGCTTCAAAAAGCTGAAAATTCAGTGTACAACCAAGACAAGCAAATCCTAGGTTTGGTTATGATGCTGCAAATGTGATGTGAACACCGAGTTCCTCCCGGAAGCACTTCAGGGGCTGAGGGAGGAACTCCTGTGGCTGAGGCTGCAAGGACGAAAGACATTGTGTTCCCTGCCAGTTCTCCATGGAAAAATTTACTCTCTTGTCTCAAATCTTTTCAAACTGCATAGCAATCTGAAGATATTTTTAAATTTTTCTGTCCGCTTATTTGAAACTTAGGACTTATATAATGTAGAAATAGAACATCTGATGAGGCAAAATGTTGTCATGTGTTCTATTACAATGGGGATCCATTCTGAGAAATAGGCAATTAGGCAAATCCATCACTTCATAAACACGGCAGGGTGGACAGACACAAACAAGACGCCTGCACCCTCACTAGGTAACATAATATTTTGGAAACATCATGTATATGTGGTCTGCCCCAACTTAAATGTCATTATTCAGTGTATAACTGTAGCCTCAGGTAAGATAACATCATTGCCTCCCTTGGGATATTCTTACCTTAAAGTGCAAGATTTGATTAACTTAGCAGAGCAGCATTTTCTTTGCAAGGACTTAGCTACGCAAGGATTTAGCAATATTTGTGGAGATGAATAGTGCTGCTGCTGTAGGTGTGATGCTTCTTTTATGCTTAGGACACCATTCAGTGCCTCTCTCCCTCTCTCTCTCACCTCTGCCAGCCACAGCTCTCCCTTTGACTCACTGAACTCTGAGAACACAGGATGCCTTGGTACACTGAGGCCACCTAGCACGGCAGGACCATGTGCCTGGCATGGCTCCAGGCACTAGCATTAAACAAATCGCTTTTATCCTATGAGTTCTACTCAGTCACATCTGTTTTTCCAATTTTGTGATAGCCACATGTAAAAAAATAGCCTAGCAGAGAGGAGAGCATGATCATAGAAGTCTACCTGGAAGAGAGGAAGTTTGAGCTCAGTCTTTCAAAAGGAGTTGAGCTGTGCATGGTGGCACGTGCCCATTATCCCAGCACTCAGGAGGCTGAGGCATGGGCATTGCCCGGTACAAGTGGGCTACCTAGTAAGTTCAAGGCCAGCCTGAACTGCATACTTAGATGCTGTCTCAAAAAGACATAAAAGGAGTTGAAATTAGCTGTGCAGAGAAGAAGCCAAGGAACCACAGTAGGAAAGTGTTATATTTCTACATTCCTGTCTGTCTGTAAAGGCTCTTCAAAAACCTTAGAAGAATGTTAATGAGATGTGGAATTGAGCAATGAGAGTAAGGACTTGGACAATGCCATTAGAGCTCATGGAAACATCATGAAGGACTGCAGTACAAGCGAGGCCCAACAGTGGATTACTATGCCAATTCGAAAACTCTGTTCAGTTCTACCTGGATTTTACTGCTTATAAAAAAAAGAAAAAAGAAAAACTGGGGCCCTGAGGTGTTTGTAAAGTGTTTTCAGGATATGAACTTCTGTCCAACAACACAATTTTATAATTCTGTAAAGTCCAGAAAAAGAGACTTCATAAAAACACAACTATACCTGGAAAACTGAAATCAGCCAGCTATACATACAAGTGCTTGGCTCACAATTTAGGAAAGAACTTGATCCTCTTGTGGACATGTTTTTAACACTGAAGCACTTGATAATTGTTTAAGTATCAGTAGCACTATATGTGTGAACATCTTGTGTTTATGCATTTTTTCAAATTGATTATTAAGCCAATTTCCCTTTGCCATCATCCAACTTCTAGAGAGTACAAAAGTCAAGAGCCTCACCTCTGGAGCAAAAATTAGACAAGAAGGAATCAAATTATAGAACTGTCTTATGCTTTTGCATCTCTGTGAGTAATAGCTGCCTTTTAATCAAATACAATATCTATTTATATTATAGATTTCCTTTACCACTGGGAAATGAAAAGAATTCTAACATGAAACCTGGCCGTATGCTTCTCTCTGAAGCGAGGATCAACTAATGTGTGCTCTATACATAATGATCACTGCATATTTGGATACAGTGGAATAAAATGTATATATGCATATAAAATGTACATGTAGTTAAATAGTATATAAAAATATAAAATAACAAGATCAAGATTATCTAGCCTGCTATAGTATTTGTCCTTAGCATGCTTTAATGATGTTAATGATTATAGACAAATCTTCACTCTGAGAAAGAGCAATCAATAGCAAGTGTGTCACCTCTGCTGAATGGGTTGGTGGAAAGCAGCCACCGAGGGGCAAAGTAACATTTTTAAGACTCTGCCAAAGTAGAATTAGAACTCAATAGTCTTGACCTGGAGTAATTGAAATCTATCAATGAAAATGAAGTTAATTAGGTGGTTAATGGCAAAAGATGAATCCTATTTATATTAGTGTCTAGCAAAGTGAGTACATTGGCATCAAAGAAGTAGTATAGATTAGCCTCACAGAACTGTCAAGACAGTTCCAAGTCTATAATCGGATTCAATATTCATGAAAATCAGAAATTTCCCCTAAAGCGTCTATAGCTTTATAATGAGCTCTCATCACTTTGCCTTAGACAATTGCTAGATTTTTTCAAGTATATCCTCGTATAGATTCATGTTTTATAAATCATACTTATTTTCATGTTTCATGATTCATGTTTACTTTCACTGGAATGTTACCAAGAACAGCAATATAGCAAGACCATATATGGGCATGAACCACTCAGATAAAAGATCCATTTGCAATGTAAAATAGCAGAATGAATTCCAATGAAAAAGAACACAAGAAGTTCACTGATATGGTTCAGGTTCTACATTATAACTAACCTCTAAGGAACCTCTCCTTGGTACTCAGAAAGCAAAGTACAACTACTAAGTGACCTAGCCATCCTACTACAGGGCATATATCCAGAGGAAATAAAATCAGTTTGTCAAAGAGACATCTACATTCTTACTTTCATTGTAGTACTGTTCATAGTAGCCATGAAATGTAAACAACCTGAGTGCCCATAAACCGATGAAAGGATGAAGATAATGTGGGAACATAAGCACAGAATACTATTTAGCCACAAAATATACAAATCTACTGGGTGTGTTAACATGGATGGAACTGAGACCATCATGTCGAATGAAATATCCAGGCATAGAAATATAAGCACTGCATGGTCTCACTCGTATGTGGGCTCTTAGAGGTTGATCTTTTAGATGTTGATAATAGACTGGCAATTACCAGAGGCCAAAGTGAGTAGGGAGGGATTAAGGAAAGGTTAATGAATGGTTACTAAGTTACACTTAATTAGATGTGAGAAGTTCTGATATATCAGTTGCATAGGGTGGTGACGATATGTAACAATAGTATACTGAACATTTCAAAAAGCCGGAGGATGCCTGGCAAGCACAAGGTCCTGAGTTCAATCCCTGGTATCACCAAAAAAAAAAAAAATCAAAAAAGCAGGAGGAAAGATTTTTGCATCTTTTAATCCTAAAGAAATGAAGCATGTTTGAAGAAATAGGTTTGTTTAACCTGATTTAATCCTTATAAAACGTTTATATGTATCAAAACTTACATAGTATGTCATTAAAATATAAAATTTTAATTTTTATCGATTTGTTAAAAAATATTTTTTTAAAAAAAAGATAAGTTAAAAAAGAAGCCTCCAGGGCTGGTGAGATATCTCAGCAGACTAAGCGCCTACTTAGGCAAGCACAAGGACCCAGGTTTGATCACCAGCGCCACATGCTGCACTGGCCCCACCCCTGCTTGTGCTAAGCCAGCCACTGAGACCAAGAATGGTGGTTCACATCCCCAACAACAGAGCTGAAGAGTCTGAAAACAGGAAGACCACTGTGAGTGTTAGCTGCATAGTGAGGCCCTATACCAAATACATAAAGGAAAGAAAGAAAAAAGAAACCTCCATGTGACACGTACCCATAATCCCAGCACTTGGGAGGCTAAAGCAGGGAGGTTGCTGCCAGTGTGAGGCCAGCTTGGGCTACATAGTAAGTAAATGAAAGCCTGGATGACCCAGCAAAGCGCTGCCTCGAAACCAAAAGAAGAGGCTGGCCAAATAGCTCAGTGGATTAAATCGCCTACAAGCAGGCTCAGGGGCTGGCAATTGACACTGGGCATGATGGCGTGAGCCTGTAATCTCAGCTCTTGGGAGGCTGTAAATAGGCAGATTGCTGTGAGTGCAATTTCATAGTGAGACTCTGAACACCCTGTAGACCCTTCCCTAAAATAAATAAATAAATCAACAAACTAACACATAGAAACCAAAAGAAGATGACATGGAGGAGGAAAAAGAAAAGGAGGAAAAAATAAGTAGGGGAAGGAAGAAAGGGAAATAAAAGGGGGAAAAGTAGAGGAGGGACCTTCCATTTGGTAAGTTGCTGTGTACAGTGGTCACTAGAGAAATGCAAATTAAAACAATGCCAAGATTCCATCTTACATCAGGGGCTATTATCAAGAAGTAAAAAGTGGCATGCTAGCATAACCATGGTGAAATGGATGGCTGGAGGAAGGGTCACACAAATTTTCTATAGTGCACAAGAGTCTTCCCTCAAGGAAACCCAACTTTCTCTTCACTCTAGATGTTTTGGGCCCATGAACTTGTCAAACAGGGAAGTGATTTTCATGAATGACATTAGATACTTGTTCACACGATCTGGAACTTTTCTATATTTACAGATCAAGCAAGATTATAGACTTCCTATCTATTTCACTTCTAGGAACTCTGAGAATAACTGGCCAAGACCATAGGTCTACAGCCCTCGGACTGTTCTGATTACTTTGACTGACTACCCCTAGGGAACCTCCAATGTTGCCTATGTCATTTAAGGGTTATTACTTGGCTCTTCATAGTCCTGGACCAAGTTATTCTCACTGCATTCAGGCTGGTCAGCTGCGCCATTGTGGTTTCTACTCTAGAACTCAATCTCCCAAGTTTAATTTCCCCTCTACATCAAAATAAATAGACCAAGAATTTCCATTTACACCCTGAGAGCCAACTTCTGATCCATTTTTAAGCCCATCAACCAAACTAATACAGCTCTCCCTAGCTCCCCAAGTTCCAACATTAAGTGTAACATCTCTGCTTAGCAAGGCAATACCAATAAGTTATGCCTAACCATATTTATGCTTCTTCCACTATTGTTCCTCACCTTTAATATCCAGTCCTCCACATGCTCCCCCAGATTTGCCTTGTGTACATTGGAAAGCTTAAGAATTCATTTGAAATATAACATACATTCTCATGTATCATAGTTTATATTTCACATTTACAGGTTTGTTGGGACTTAAGTTTAGTTCTAGGTCTAGAAGGGAATAGAAAGAGTTGGGGCAGTTCCTGAAGAGATTCAGCACCACTCTGTATGGCAATTTTTTGGAAGGTCTATACCAACAGATCAAAGTTAACTCTCTCAGGATGAAGTAAGAAGACCACACCACAAGGTGAAGGTATTGCTGCCATGGTAGGTGGAGAGGTCTACCAACAGGGTAAAAATAGTACCCTGGGAAAGAAGACCAAACCCTACTTCTGAAGGAGTTGCAGAGGTCAATTTCCGGGGTGTTAGAGAAATCTGTTTTACTGGGATCAGGGTGACCTCTTCCACTCGAAAAGAAGACTCATCCAAATATATGAGCTCAATGTCCCCAGCCTCATCATGGTATTTCCAAATATCCCATCTCAATTTATAGTATTTCTTTTTCCATTTTTATGTATTTGGTACAGAGTCTCACTACACAGATTGGAGTAGTGGTGATCCTTTTGACAGTCTCCCCAGCATTGGAATTACAGGCATGCACCACCACACCTAGACTCAGTCTCAGTCACAGACTTGATGCGCCCTGGGGACAGGTCAGCGTGGCATGTGGGACCAGGGATCGAACCTTGGTCCCTGTGCCTGCCAAAGCAAGACCTTACAATATTAATATCCTCAGGTTACCATAAGACATTGGCAAGGCTGAGGGTACAGCTCATATTGTAATTCAGCCAACTGCAAAGGTAAGGTTCTGTGTGTAATTTTCAACAATTTCAGATCTGCACTCATAGTAGCTAGTGCTCTCTCTCACAGCACACATGTACATTTTTAGGTTGTTTGTGTGTCACTTGAATGGGGCATTCAAGCTGTCAAGCTCATTCTTTCCCTTTACCATTTTGTCCAGCAGTACTATAAAAAACCAAGGACTGTCATTACTTTCTTTTTGTTTCTCAGAAACATCCTAAATCTAACACATACACAGAATCATGTAGCACCTTGCTTCTGTAAAGTAGCCAGTCAAGAGTATCGAGTGCAGATATTTTGTGTATGTGCTGCAAATAGCTCATGCCATGGACTATCAGAACTTTCTTTATCACTGGAAATAGCCTAATCAGGCTAGACAGTCAATTTCAGAAACTCAAGACCAGTTGAAGAAACTCACTCTGAATCTGTTCCCATAGAATCATTCTCAGTACCTAAATCCATGTTAGTAACCTTTCTCCAAAGAAACAGCTCTAAAAGGATAAAGCTGCTTGTGAAATTTATTATTGGAATCAATTTCTGTTATTTCCCATCTAAAAACTAAAGAAGCTCACAAACCAGTGATACAATTCTCAGTCAACGTCTGAAGGCCTCAGAACCAGGAGCACAGATGCCTAAGGGTAGGAGGTAGATGTCCCACCTCAAACAAACACAGGAGAATTTCTCTTCTCCCAGTTATTCTACCCAGAACCTAGCAGGGTGGAGGCACCTACCTGTCCTGATGAGGACGATCTCTATTCAGTCTACTACTGATTTAAATACTAAGCTATTCCAGAAATGACTTCAGTTTGCTAATAACTTCGCAGAAACACCCCAAAATAATATTGCCCAGTTTAGGTTTGCATCCCTTAGCCAACTTGACACCTAAAATTAAACATTACAAAGGGACATAATATAATAGCAAAGACCTCAATATAATAGTAAAGAATGTGAGTCCCAGGTTCAACGTAAGGTTTTCACCTCTATAAGTAGTTGTATGACTATAAGAAATACTAACTCTAAATCTCAACGTCCTCATGTGAAACATGGACCTAATATTACCTACTGTGATTGGTTATTAAAAGGCTTAAAAATAATAGGTACAAAGTCTCTAGCACCTAGTAAGAGATTAGTAAATGAAAAAACTGTTATTGCTAGACTAATAAGACAACGTATGAGAATACAGAAGTTATGTAATAATTAGTACAATATTATAACACTTCTTTTAAGCTTCTGGGCTGGTGAGTTAGTTCGGCGGTCTACAGCACCTGCTTAGGCAAGTTTAGGCAACTGCAGGGACTGTGATTTTATTCCTGGCACCTCATGCTGTGCCAGCCCCAACCCCAGGGCAGGCTGAGCTGGACATAATAGAAAGAAAGAAATAAAGAAATAAGGAAAGAAAGAAAGAAAGAAAGAAAGAAAGAAAGAAAGAAAGAAAGAAAGAAAGAAAGAAAGAAAGAAAGAAAGAAAGATTTAAAAAAAAAAAGGAAAAGAAAAAAGAAAAGCTTTCAATGAAAGAGATTTACTAGTAATGTCAAAAATCCATAAATCCAGAGAGAGGGAAAATGGGTAAGTCCCAGGTGACCATTCAATAGGTTATATGAGAAATATGGTGATGCCCAACATTAGATTGCAATGGACTAAAAATAAGTGGCAATAAGGAAAGAAAAGCCGGGGGAGGTCTTGCCTTTCCCGCAAGCTCAGGCAGCTCTGAGTGCTGTGAAACGTGCTTAGCGACAGCCTTGACCATAGGACTCAGATGGACCAATTTTGCCAGAGTCCTTTCAGATAAAAGTTCCGTTGCAGCCACAGATCCTCCGAGGAAACTGAGGCGGTTCAGGGAATGTTTCTTCCTTGTTGTATCTGTCGTGTTCTCCTCTACATTGCCTGTACGTGTAAGCCATTGGCTTGCTCCTCTCTCCTTGAGAGAATGTAGACCCCAGCAGTGTCTATTAAAATACCTTCCTTAGCAAGACTGCAGCCAAAATTGAATTGAGTAAGTAACTTCCATAATGTAAACATATACGGTGACCCAGATAACTGACTAGGACACAGATCCCAGATGGGTGTGATGCTAGAAAATTTCATCAGCTGCCCTTGAAAACACCTTTAATTTGATCTCTTGGTCTCCATGACAAGTTCCCCTTGTGTAACTGTAATCTCTTAATAGCAAGGACACTGTTTCCCTGGGTGTATCTACACAACAAAATTTCTTTCTACTATTAAAGCCCAACTATTCTTTGCCTTTCTGACCTATTAATGGCCTTAGTAACGTGCTGCATTTATCATTTTTGATTAGGTTTGAACCTAGGTGGCCTTTACATGACAGACAATAAACATTACTAGCTTTGATAATACTAATTCAGAAATTCCTCTCGTTTTGGTATGCTGAACATTTGTTTTGTTTTGTTTGCTCTGTAGGAGAAAAGATTTAATAAACAAGTTCAACTCTGACCATGATCACAATGGTATTTTTTAATAAGTTCTTAAGAGAATAAAAACTTTTCAGATTTTCATCTCTTTTCACTTTTAAAATTAGCAAAATGGGTGGCTTTCAAACAGATCATTAGAATCATCTCAGATATTTTTCAATGCAAATTTCCACATTCTGCTCCCCGACTATTACATTAGAATCAGTATTTAAATTTATAAATGTAGATCTCCTTAATAAGTCTTGTTATGGCTTGGGGATAGAAGTCCCCCAAAGCCTCATGCAGTCATAAGTGGAGCTTTTTTGGAAATGGTTGAATCTAGAGTGTACGATTGATTCATAGTACAATGCTAGGATTACAGTTGAGGGTTATTAAAGCAGGGCACTGACTGGTTTCATACCACCCTAATCCCACAAGTCTGGACACAACATAAAAGACAGAAAAAAGCTTCTTTTTCCCCAGCTGCTTTCCTACTTTCTGCTTGCCAGGGACAGTTTCTCCTCTGCAATGGCTACCTGCCACTCTACCCCATCTCGGAACCAGTCAATTATAGATGGGAACATCCACAATTTAGTAAACCTTTCTCCCTTCAACTCTGGGTATCAGGTATTTTGTCTCAGCAGTAAGATAAAAATAACTAACAACGAATCTTATGATTAACCAAGATTAGAAATCATGCAATTAACATTTTTTGACATGGGTCTCAAAACTTTGATTGTCCTGCCCCAGGGTCCCTAGTAGTTGGGGTTATAGGTCATCATACTCACTTATTTTGAATTTTTCTGTGTTAGCCAGTTTCGCCTAAATTATACTATGGCAACAAACTGTTCAGCAATCTCAGTAATGTATCCAAAATGCCTATCTCTTATGCTCAATGCATGTTTGTTACAATTGAGCTCAGGTTCTGATCCATCTCCTATCTACCGTCTTCTCTACAGAGTCCCTTCTCACAGTTGCATCTGAGCCTTGCCTGGACTATGGCAGAGGAAACAATGTTATGGAAAACTATGAGCTGACGTATGGATACCTTTGCATTCAATAGAGTTGAACAACAATTGGCAGTATTCCTTCTGGGCAAGAAAAGGAATAATTGTCAGCCATAACCCAACCTACCATTGCCATCCCCAGCTCTAATGATCGTATCATAAAATTAATGACTCTCAGTGTAGATATTAAGAGCGATGTTGATTACATGATTATCATTTTAAGATTATCATTATTTGAATATAATTACTATATAAAAGTTGCACATATTTAATGAATATGACCTGATGAATTTAGACATACATATACACTGTGCGACCATTACAATTTTTGTGGTAATAATCACATCCACAAACAGCAAGTATCCTTTTGCTCCTTTGTGTATTTTTTTTTTGTATTGTGGCAAGAATACTTAATATGAGATATACCTTCTTAATTTTTTTTTGCATGCACAATAGAGTATTAGTGGCTCTAGGCATTTTGTTGTATGGCAGATGTCTACAACATAATCACCTTGTATCACTAGAATTTCAAGGGCTCTTATAATAGTCTAGTAGTCTATTTTACACAGCCCTACAAACTAAGAACTGAGAGGCAGATAGAAGACACATAAGGAACACCCAGCAAAACATGTAAAGATGTTTACAAAGTGAGAAAGGGAAGGAAGGAGACAATAAAAAGCAAAAAGGGCTCAATCTTGCCAAATTTCCTTTTACAGACTTGGTGTGACAAACCTCAGGACTCACCTGCCAGAACATAGAGAGAATGAGGGCTTTTGTCCACCGCTGCCTTCCTTATTGATGGAGGGTTTGCTCCCAGGAGTTCAGCATTCTCAAACTCCCTGGTTTATCATTTACGGCTGGGCAAACGCTAGTAACACTGGAGAAGCCGGCAGAGGAAGAGTGAGAACTTGGCAGTAGGGCAGGGCTTTCAAGCACCAAGAGGAGGTGGAGGAAAGTCAGACACATCAGCCATATTTGGTTCTGGTTTCCTCCAGTTGTTGTATTTGTGTATCAGTCTTTTTCCATTTCTTTAAGCCAGTGTGATCTGTTCCATGATTGGTCCAAATTGACTGCCTCCTTTCTTCATTCACTCAGTACTTAATAATGCCCTATGCTTGACCTCAACTACCAATTCAAATTAAATGTAAGTGGCTACCTGAAAAATATATGGAAAAAGAGCAAAGACTAGATTTGATGGACAGTGACCAATTATACAAAAAAAGAACATTGCTATGTTTGCCATATATCTGTTACCCTTTACCTTAAAACATTAATGGGAGAAAAAAGTGATACTAAATAACATTGTTGATTACCTCAAGGCCTTGTAGCATTTATCTGGATTGCTAGGGCATGGTAATACTACTTGGGAATTGATTCTACAATGTAAAGTAATATAAAAGAGTGTGAATTAAGCAAGCATGTGGCTCTGGGGCAGGAAATTTTTAATATTAAGAAAAGACACTCCCATGTCTTTTAAGGGTAAGGTTAAGGCCATATCATGTCTCTGTAGCAAGTAAGCAGGAGAAGCATTATAGGTAAATGATCCTATTTTAGGAAACAAAACTCTAAGAAGAAATGAGGAGGGAAACAAATAGGCTAATTTTTTCTTATTCAGTCTGATTCTCTGATTCTGAAATTGGTTTCTAGGACTTTGCTATTCTTTTTCCTATGAATTGTAAGGAAACTTTCAGGCACATGAACGTCTCTAGGCAGCAGCCGCTGAAAACAGGCCCTACAGAAAGGTAAGCTCAGCCTGGCACGGCTTCACTTTCTAAATTAATAGAAGGTGACTTTTACAGCTTCTGCAGCTGGGATTTCTTATTTCCAGCCTGGGCTTCAGCTTCATTAACCAAACTTTGCCTCAACCTGGCGTGTAGATTCTGAGCCCAGCCTTAGCTGATTTAGGCTGGTTGACTCCATGTCCCCGGGTCTGACCCTTCCTGGGCCCGCTCGCTATTTATAACTGCACCTGATGCCAGTCTTTCTTCTTCCTGTCCGGGTTTTGCTGCACAGGTCTTGTGCACACCTGACATTTCCTGACCCTTAGTCAGCTTATCACAAAAATTAGACCAAATAGCCAACCCCACAGGGAAAAACGAATGGAAGTATCTTGCCCTTTTCGCAGAGAAAGGCATCTTTAACACCCTGGCTGAAATTTAGCCGCAGAGTGTAACTAAAAACATTTTTCTTTTTTCCACAGGAAATGAAAACCTTGAAAATTTGTAGCCCCTGAGTGTTCTTCTAGACGATAAGCTTTATGATCCCACCACCGTTTAGCCAAAAGCAACTTCTTAAAGACTTATAATATTTGATAGAATGTCATTAGAGATTTATTTCAGCTCTCGCCGGTGACGTGAGATTATGTAAAATTCCTTGGGCTCCCTATAGCAGGCTGTCACATGAACATGAATGTCACGCCGATGAGAGAGCAGCCCCAGGCCTGGCTCTAGCATCTGGCTGCCTTACTGGGTAGCCTTGGCCACGCTGCTCTGCCTCTGGACATATTTGTGTGGAGAGAGGTTGTGAAAATTACATATGTAAATATAGGCAAAGCGCTGTTTGTCTCACCTGGTGGAGAGCTATTCTTGTTTACTAAAATCAAACAAAAGGCTGAGGAAGAACTTTAGAAATCAAAGAGCTAAAGGTTCTCAGTTTAGTTGTGATGATTTTAACACGTGGCCTCAAAATCCTCTGGTCCTCGGCCCATCAAGGGATGGAGTCTTTATGTCATCCCTCCCTGGGGGAACTTGGAACCACTCTGAAACATACAGTAGGCAGAAGGGACACATTAGGACATCGGAGGCTGAGTCATGAAGCCCATGCAGCTTCCATCGCCCGCCTCAGACACCAGCTTTATGCTATCAAAACCCAAACCCCAAGGAGACAGTGTATGCTCCAGCCAGATGTCAGCTGAGCTCAGGTTTCTTATTTCCCAGCCCACAGAGATGATTAAAAGAGTCCCCTCCTGATTCCAGACACAGTCATTTTAGCTGAAGCCCCAGATGCTGAGGAGTAGAGAAAAGCCACCCCACTGTGGCTCACCCGTATTTGTGCTTTTAGCCTTGATAAGCATAAAAAAGCTGCTGTCTTTGCTGTGTTCAAGGTGATTTGTGGAGCAGCAAGCTCTAACTGGAGCAACAGCAAGAAAAGCATGGAAAGAGTCCAAAAGGACACAGGACATGGGGTTCGTTCACACTGAGCACTCCGAATTTAAGGACGTCAAGACTCAATTTTTAATACCTTATAAAATATTCTCACCCAAATTTCAAAAGAATTTTCTCTGAAGCTACATAAATCATTACATAGGCTTCAATGGAGACTCCATATTGAAATCTAATCTTTAATATTATCATAATTTTCTTTTTAAGAAATACAGATAAATAAATTTCAGTTATGTATAGTCTGAGATCAAGATTTACATTAGACTCTGCATCACTTAGCACCTTGTGAGAAACTAGGCATACAGTTTCCAAATATGAAACTGGGGAGAGACCAGCAGCATAAGCACCTGCCTGGCAAGCACAAAGATCGGAGTTCGATCCCCAGCACCTCATGCCAGCCCAGAACCCAGGTGCCACAGCCTGCAAGCTCAGCACTGAGGAGACTGAGACAGGAGGATCACTACAAGTCTGAATCACACAGAAAGACCCTGTATCAGAGGGTATAGTCCCTGCGTCTAGAGAAAAACTCACTTGTGGTACACACTTGGGGGACTGAGGCAAGAGGATTGCCATGAGGTCCAGGTCAGCCTGAGCTACATAGTAAGTTCAAGGCCAGGCTGAACTGCATACCAAGAGCTTGTCTTTAAAAAAAAAAAAAAAAAAATCACTTCAGCAGAGGATCGTAGGTGCACTTGTACCCAGTACAACTAAGAAATTTAGTGAGAACCCATCTCAAAACAAAAATAACAAAAGATCTGGGGACATAGCTTAGTGCAAAGTCCTTGGATTCAATGCTCATTGCTTTAAAAAAAAAAATCATTTTGGATGCCTGCTAAAAGTTTGATTGATTTGCAAGGCTCTTCTTCAGAGATTCTGATTCAGTAGCTGTACATTTTTTTCAACTGCATCAAAAGAATTCAGACACTGGCAAGAGAGAAGGAGGAATTAAATGCCCCTGAGAGGAGGGCAGAGCACACAGAAGTAGGCACTGTGGCTTCTGGCCCCCAGCAACCTCATTTGACTTAATGGAAAAGACATTTCTGTGAAATAATATGCAGATAGATTTTTTGCTTCAAGTTGTGTTTCAGGTTCTATGCATCAGAGCCAGTATTTTTCTTCTTTAATTTGAGTTGCCAGATGAAGAAAAAAAAAAGAAACTAGACCCAAGAGTCTCAGCCTTTCTAACCAGCCAGAGAACTTAAGCAATTTACTTAGTGGTGGATCTGATTAACATAGTTCATTTACAATTTATATGAGCAATGCATTCTATAGACAAGTGAAGGATTCAGCAGCTGAAAGTGTAGTGTTCCTTCACAGGAAGATTAAAGTGATGCTCTGGGTTTCACATTGGATGACTTAGCCTGGAAACTTCTCAGTAAAATTACAAAGGAGAAAGTATGAGATGAAATTTTAAAAAGATTTTTTCCTCCACCTGTGTGGTTTCTCCTTTTCTTCAGTTCATGGGTTTATAAAAGTACAAATATTTATCCAAACCTCACATACAGAGAAATATATTTTTATTCTATATGGCAGACTCTCTCTCTTTCTCTCTCTCTCTCTCTCTCTCTCTCTCTCTCTCTCTCTCTCTCTCTCTTCTCTCTTCTCTCTCTCTCTCTCCCCCCCACCCCGCATGCCAGCAATATAAAACACACTAAATTAAAAATACATAATCTCACAAGGACAAAGAGATATAAGGCAACATTAAATAAAAGACTTGAATAAAATTTTGGAAGCTAAAATTTCTATAGTCAGTCACTAACAGACTTAGAACAGAAGGGACTAAATCTGAGTTCAGACGTTAGATGCTCCCAAATGGCCAGTGAGTCCTTCCCCAAGTCACAGATTTAGAAGCCTAGAGGCACCTAATGCCCTTGATGGCACTGGTACAGGGTAGTAAGAAAAACAGGAGGCTTGGTTAAGTGTTTGTAGAGGACAGTCAAAACCCAGATCCTTCCACATAAAAGCTAAGAAGCCAGACTACTATTCTTTCCTGAACTACAAAGAAAACAGAAGCTTTTCCTAGGAAGCATGATTGTATCCCTAACTATGAGGTGATAAGCTCTATGAAAGCAAGAGAATAATGAAAGTATTTGTGGAAAATGATGAGAATTCTCAGTCCCATAGCCCACCAGCACCTGCATCATTTCTGCATTCCTGCTTCCTGCAGCATCTGTGATCTGTCCTAACACAGACACTGGAGGATGTCTTTATGAGGATCCTGCTTAATCTAAAGGTACAACTTTTGGACCTGGGGACATAGCTCCGTGGCACAAATGCCTGCCTGGCAAGTGCAAAGGCATGAGTTCAAACCCCAGTCCCCCTCCCCCAAAAAAGTTAAGGTACAAATTCATTGTCATTCAAGTTACAGAATATAATAAAGGGAGGACCACCTAGTCACATCACACTGCAGGGCCTACACTAAGACTCTTCCCATAGGCATGAAGAACTTGTGACTAGCTTCGCGGTGTCTGCCCTCTTGGCTATAGGCACACACTCAAAGATTAGTAGTCTTTGGAATAGCATCTAATGCTAAAAAAAAGACCTAAATACACAAGCAGATAGGTTTTAAAAAGTAGAATAAATAAAAACTGCAGGAAGCTTATGACAATTTGAAAATAGAAACATAAATAACATTGAGAACCAAAGAGCTTGCAGGAATAAAACTGTGATGTAAATAAAAATATATTAGATATATTAAAAATAAGTGTTAAGCTGGGTGTGGTGGCACATGCTTGTAATCCCAGCACTCAGGAGGATTGCAAGTTTGAGACCAGCCTAAGTTATAGAGTGAGACCCCATCTAAGAAGAGAGAGAGAGAGAGAGAGAGAGAGAGAGAGAGAGAGAAGAAATAAAATAAAAATAAACTTTAAGACATACCATGTAGGCCCAACACCCAGGCAGCACGTGTGAGTGAGACCACCTGGGGCCCACTGGAAACTCATTAGAACCAGCATCCATCCCTGGGCCAGTGAAAACTCATTCAACTCTACACCCCAGGTTCAGCATGTGACTGGAACTTCAATCCATTAGACAGGCCCAGTGTGGAAAACTGCCACAGAACTCCATGCAGAGAGACTAGAGACAAGACCCACCCAGCTGATCCAGGGGCAGAACATCTTGCCAGAGTAGCACAGCAGATTCACCTCCAAGGGCTACAGCAGGAAGACGTGGAACTCAGAAGCCAGACCCAAGCCACACCCACTTGGACGAGTTCGAATTTGGTAGATTCAGACTTCGTGCTAAGGGTCCTCTTCTGGCCCAGTAGAAGCTGATACTATGGTGCGCCATGAGCTTCTGTGTAGCAACTTTTCCCTCCAAGGTCCTTTGTGACCTGACTTCTGGCTGACCCCACCACTAAGAAGAAGCAACCATGAGAACACTGCTCCAGAGGGGGAGAAAAGGCCTCCATCATCAATAAAGTTTGCGACAGACAGGTCTGAGCATCTCTGGCACATCTTGCACTTCATCTCCGAGTCTCTCTTTTCCACGCAGCTGGGCAGGTGTTGCTGAGAGCCTTGGTCCGCCGCTATAGCAGGAACCCCAAAGTATAGTGGCTTAAGTGGAACAAAAGGCATACCAAGTAGGGATGCTCCCCCTCCCCAAAAATGTTTGATGATAAAAAAGACAAAAATGAGAAAATGAGAGAATTAACTCAGAGATCCACATCTGTTAACTAGTATTCTAGAAAGCAGGAACTGGGAAAGTAAAGGAGATTACATTATCAGTGAAATAATTTCTTTAAATGTCTATAAGTAAACAACATGCTTCCAAAATGACAGACACTAAATGCCCAACATGATATACAAAAAAAAGCATTCTCTGTTGTTACAACAAATGACACCAAGATTTTTTTCTATAGATTAATTCAAAATATGGCCCTGATACAACAGAAATTTGTATCTTACTCATGTAGAAGTTCAAGGAAGAAAAGAAAGTCTCATCCATGTGATGACTCGGTGTCCCTGATCACTCATGTAGTAGCTCCACCCTTCTTGAGTTAAAATACCACTATCACTCCCTGCAGTCTATGCGAGGTGAAAGTCAGAGTTCAGAGGAAGCAGCTATTTCTTAAAGATCACATAGGCTCCCTACTGTAAGAATCCAAAAGAAGAAATAAACCCTGAAAAGTATAACAGGTATCATAAAACAGAGAGAAAGAGAACTTAGAGATTAAACAATGAAGATGAGAGAAAGGAGAAAAGATAGGGAAAAAGGTAAAGAGAAAAACAAGCAAGTATATATACAGGATGGCTAAGGTGATTACACTAAAATTTTCCATCAGTTTTTTGAAAATAGCAGTTAGTGTGTAGAATTTTCACCTTCACTAACTATATGCTGATATCCGCGATCTAAGCAACTATATCAAGGACAGCAATGTGCAATACAAAAGTCATGCTTGAATAGTTGTCATCTCAGTCTTCTAATCATTTCTAATGTCATATCAATTATTACTACACTGTCTTCAAAATAATTTTTTTTTAAAAAGAGAAAAACTGGAGGGACAATAATGAAAATTTAAAGTTTCTGGAAAACAAGAAGTAATGTACAAAATTACATTCAATCTTATATAACTAGATCTGTTCATCTGAGCAACAGATCTGATGATAAAAATAGATAATATATAAGCCATTGTTAATCAGCTATTCTTGTTCTGAAAATCTGTAACATATGTATTGTTGTGTGTTACCCTGTTTTTCTCATTGATTCTGATTTTTGTTCTTGCTTTTGTCTTTTACTTTTCAAAATGAAATAATAAAACTTAATTTAATTTTTAAAAAAGAAAAAGAAACTCAGTGCTTAAATATGTTTTGAAATACAGTCTTTACCTGTGTTCCTGACAAAGCAGATCTTGAGGCCAAGGTTGATGCGTGGCTAATTTATTATGCTAAATGTAGAAAAGCAGGCATGAAATAAATGAAGAACAAACACCAATCCAAGGTGGTTGCTAAGTGTTTAACCAGACACTCTTGATATTAACGCATGATAGCGCATTCTTAGATCATCGGTCATAAGTTGTCTTGGTTACTCTTTTCTCATTGCTGGGACAAATATCTGACATTCAAAATGAAGGAAGGAAAGGTTTATTTAGCTCACAGTTACTATAGGTTTCAGTCCATACTTAATCTGGCTTCAAGACAGAGTGGCACATGGCAGAGAGCAACCTTTCATGGTGGCAGAAAAGAAAAAGAAGAGTCAAGGGAAGAGTAACAGTAACAGTGGTGACAGAAAGGAAGTCTGTCTCCCTTAAATTGCATCCAAGCTGTCCACCCCCGGCTGGATGTAGCACTCATACCCATAATCCCAGCAGCACTGACATCCATAATCCCAGTGGGTCATGAGTTAATCACAAACTCTACAAGTCTGCCCCATGACTGCATGAGGCCTGCGGAGGGGGTGGGGGACATAAGGGACAATTAGACTCAAACCATAACAAAGGTTGTATAAATGACATGACTTGAGATAGTCCACAGTGGTCAGAATATGGGGAGAAGACTCAATCAGCAGTGTCCATGCCTGCTGGCCAAAGGTTCACTTCCCATTTGTTCATCAAGCAAATATTTCTGTCAACTGGCAAAGTGATGCTTCTTTATTGATGCTTCAGCAACAATAAAGAAGCCCTGGATGTCAGGCAAGCCATATACATGGGAAGTAGGGTGGAGGCGAGAGGAGTAGGCTCTTGGCTCAATGAGGTTAGTGAGAGGCAGAATGGATCATGGAGAGGAAATAGGATAATAGCTAAACTTTCTAGAGACAGACAATGACTGAAGTAGTACACAAGGGGGCCATGGCAAAGGCCAAAGAAATACCAAAGAAAGCTAAATAATCCAATGGAATTGGCCATGAAAAAACAGAATCACAGGCAGTAAATATTAGGATAAGATTCTCAAAATGTAAATTTAAGCGTTATGTAGTACCATGTTTCCTCTACAAGCAAGACCTCGCTGGAAGACACTCAGCTTTGAAGGCAAGAGGTCAAACCTGCCTTATAGAGTAGGCAGCAAGCAAGAGAACAATGCTGGCAGGGGTCGCAGACAGGCTGACTGGGGCCAGCATTGTTGACTTCTACTTTTCAAGGCTGATTATTTTCTAGTTAGGCCATATTTGGGGGGAAAAGCTTCAGCAAAGTCTAAATCAGGGTAGCAGAAGCAGTGGTAGCTGTTGTTTTATGATTGGATCATTCCTATCTCCATGTTATTAACATTCTGAAGGTAGGTAATCACATAAATATTTCAAATTGGTCCACAATTCTCAAATTTCATAGTCTAGGGAATATTTAAACTCTTAAAAATTCTACAGACTTGGTTGTTGAGATTTACCATATTGGAAAATAAAACACACTTTAAAGGTATATTGATTTTCTTTAAAATCATAACAGTAAACCCACTGTGTGTCATCATAAATAACATTTTAGTTTACAGCCAACTACATCTTCTAAACAGAATATTTAAGCAAAATCTGCAGCCCTGATTAGCATTTTTGCAATATTCTTAACCTTCTGGCTTATTTGAAGGCAGTTCATTTCTAACATTTGCTTCTATATTCATTTTTTATGGTATGCTATTTGGTTATAATCTCTGGAAAAAGAAGTGGCTTCACACAAAGTTAAAAAAGAAAGAAGCATTTTAATTGCCTTTCAGGTAATTATTTATTCTACCTTGGTACTGTACCAAAATGTGACACTGGAAACCATACCCATGAACTTTGCATTCCATTATGCTAAAAGTCATTAATCAGCTTGTACTTTGAATGGACTATTTGGTTAACCATGCATGATTTTGTAACATGGTGAAATTAGTTATGGTGCTCCACAGAGACAAATCAAAATATATAGAGAGACAAAGAAAGCAATATAACAGGAGATAATTACTAACGGAACTAGTTCACAGAATTATAGCCACCAAGATAGTCCCAGGATAGGCTATCTGCAAGCTAAAGACCTCAGCATGCCAACCGCAAGGCTAGACCAACAGAAAATGCATCAGAACCTGGGAAGCTCATCTTAGTCTGAGACTGAAGGCCTGAGAACTACAGGGTACTGGCCCAAGTCCTGGAGTCCACAGGCTAAAGAACATGGATGTCTAAGGGTAAGAAAAGAGACAGAAAAATTTTGTTCTCTGCTTTGTTGTTATCACTGCTATAATGTTCAGGTCCTGCCCAAACAGGTGGTGCTGTCTGCATTGTATTGCAAATGGACTTCAGTTCTCCCTGCACTAGCCAGGCTCCCCTACAAAGACCCTCACAAACTCAGAAGCAGTGCTTCACTGATACTCCAGATGTTCCAATCCAATAAGGGAACAACTAAAATAGCAATATATTGGTTATGTGAAAAATGTTAGTTCACTGACCTACCCATATTTTCCATGTGCAGACACACTTCATAATAAAGTAATTTTAAAATATCTCATTTGTTGCAGGCCAGTGAGATAGCAGTGCACTAAAGGAACTGCTTAAGCAAGCTTAGGCAAGCTCAGGGACTATAGCTCAATCCCTGGCACCATGTGCCATGCCAGCCACTCACCATGTGCTATACTAGCCCCACCCCAAAATCAGACTAAGTTTGCCACAGAGTCCAGTGGTAGTGGCACACATCTGTAATCCCAGCAATGGGGAGGCTGAAAACAGGAGGATCACCACCAGTTCAAGCTGAGTAGTGAGACCTTATTACAACCAAATGCATTAGAAAGAAAGAAAGAAAGAAAGAAAGAAAGAAAGAAAGAAAGAAAGAAAGACAAAAAAAATCACATTTAATAGCGCTATTCCTGTTAGCAACGTCTTTATAGATACTGAGAAACTGTGTAGCTCATTATAATGTATACATGTTTTCCAAATTTCTAATGTTGGTGTGAAAGTTCAGATATTTTCCATTAGCAACAAAAAAAAGCAGTTGCTTTTTAAAAAGGGCCACCTAACTTCATTTGCTTTTAAGAAAATTTCTATTAAAAAAATTACAATAAGCCAGGCACAGTGACACACATCTATAATCTCAGCACTCAGAAGGCTGAGGCAGGAGGATTGCTGTGAGAGTTTGAGGCCATCCTGAGCTACAAAGTGAGTTCAAGTCTATTCTGAACTGCAAGAAAGAAAGAAGGAGAGAGAGAGAAAGGGAGAGAGAGAGAGAAGGAACGAAGGAAGGAAAGAAAGAAGGAAAAAGAAAAGAAAAGGGAAAAAATGTAAGTTACTTTAGTTAACTCTTGAGTTGTTCCATCAAGGAAAAATGACATTACGTTAAGTACTATAGTGTGGCTCACAATTCAAACATACATCTGCTCTTCTTCTGAATAACTAACATACTTCAGCATGCAACTGAAGTACTTCATGCCTACCTCCTATTTTATCATAGAGAAAGTTAAAATGGCAGGCACTCCGGAGTGGAAATTTAAAGAAATTAATAATATTCACTGTTTAGAAATATTTTCACATGGGGCTGGGGATTTGGCTCAGCGGTAGAATGCTTGCCTAGCGAGCTGGAAGCCCTGGGTTTGGTCCTCGGCACCAAAAAAAGAATAAAAAACCTCCTGTAGAAATATTTTCACATGTCTCGGGAGGCTGAGGCAGGAGGATTGGTGCGAGTTCGAGACCAGCCTGGGCTACAAAAGTGAGCTCAAGGCCAGCCTCAACTGCATAGCGAGACCCTGTCTCAAAAAGACAAAAAAAAAAAAAAAAAGAAAAGAAATATTTTCACATGTAACAGGCATTATATTTAACTGTAAGTTTGAAGCTAAATGGCTGTGAAGAAACGCAATGACTGCCAGTAGAGCGTGGTACTGCTGCCCTGATGCAGTCTAATATGCCAGAAACTTTGTCCACCATTCCTTATGGCCATAACTGCAAATGTCAGACCAATGAAGAAGGTAAATAAGATTTGAATATTGTTAGGAAAATGGCTATGCCCTTTAAAGACACCCTAAAAGTACCTGAGGGTCAAGGGGGTCTGAGGCTTGTACTTGGAGAACTACTAACGTAAAAACCAAATGTCATGAATGATTAGAAGTAGGAGTCCTCATTCCTTGTTTGACTGAGGTAACAATTAAGGTAAGATCTCAAAATTACGTACACTTTATATGGGCCATAGAAGGCAGAAGTGACGGTGTTTGGCAACAAGTCAGCTGCGCTTCTCTGTGTGCCCTTCCCCACTTCTCTACTTTGGAAATGATTCAGCTCACTTCTGAGGCTTGAGCAATACAGCGCTTGAATCCTCAGCATCACTTCCACCTGGAGAGTTGTTAGGAACAAAAATCCTGCAGCTCATATCCACATATGTTGACATAAAATTGTGGCAAAAAGGAGCTCTCTCTCTCTCTTTCTCTCTCTCTCTCTCTTTCTCTCTCTCTCTCTCCCTCCCACTCTCTCTCTCCCTCCCTTTCTCTCTCTCTTCAGCCCTTCCCTCTCCCTCTCTGTCTCAGGCTTTCCAACAGATTCTTCTTCATATTCAAGCATGAGAAGCACTAATATAATTCACATAAGATAAAGCATTAAAAATTATAAATGTTACACAAAGTGACATTATAATAACTAGAAAAGAAAGTCCTTGGCAAACGAACTACACAAAAATAGTTATTCATGGATTTTCCTTGAGGGTTTTCTTCTCTATTAAATTATTAAGCTTATCTCATTTATATTTGTATCATCTACAGTAGGGGTAGCATTATTCTTCCTGTCATTATAGAAATACATTTGCTCCATGCAAAAAGTGTTTTAAAGTGCAAAACCAGGAAAGACCTGGATGGAGTAAGGGAAGACAGTGAAACACAGATGCGGAGAAAGAGTAGCAAAAATGGCCAGTGGGATTAAAGTACCTGATAAAATCTTCGTATTTCCTACAGTAGGCAATTAAGAGTCATTATATTTTCTTTCTTTCTTTCTTTCTTTCTTTTTTTTTTTTTTTTTTTTTTTTTTTTTTTTTTTTTTTTTTTTTTTTTTTTTTTTTTTTTTTTTTTTTTTTTTTTTGTCTTTTTGAGACAGGGTCTTGTTATGCAGTTGAGGCTGGCCTTGAGCTCACTTTTGTAGCCCAGGTTGGTCTTGAACTTGCTCCGATCAGCCTGCCTCAGCCTCCCAAGTGCTGGGATTACAGGCGTGCACCACCACACCCATCTAAGAGTCATTATATTTTCTTGAACACCAAAGTGATAAAATGAAAGGCAGGCTAAGAATGGGTTTGCCAGCCATGTATACAGAATAGATTGAAGGGGAGATAAATATTTAATATTATTTTCTCTTCATAGATTTGAAAATATGGACAATGTCCACAACATCATGGGCATTTTTCTGGTAATAGTAAAACCATGATAAAGAAAACTACGAGAATAAATTGATAGTATATTCATTATTTATTCCACACAAAGCTTTTACCACTAACACTTTAACTTTTCTTTTCCATTCCAAGCCTGCTTGTTAATTTTTCCTCTCAAACTCTAATCTTAATAATCTATCTTCCCATCTGCTCTCCAAGATCTTCTATTAAAGAAGAATATCTTTTCTGTTTTCTATACTTTAGCTTCCTATGCCTACTAAAATTTCTGAGATATAAGAAAATATTCTGTATGATTTCTGCACTAAAGTAGAGGAGAAATAGAAAAGCCTTATGAAAAAGTCTGTTTCTCTTCCTAGACAGCTAAATGGTTATCAACAGCTTTTTAAAGATAAGCCTTCAATTTTCATATTACAAAAACAGCAAAGCAAGCATTAAGAAGAATGTATAGAGTGAACGCAGATAGAAGCAAGGTCTGAAATGCAGCTTTTTGAAAGATGAATAAGTCAAAAACACAAAGACCTTGAAGCTAGAGTTGAGTTTATCTGTTTATATGTACAAGGGACAGAACCAGGTCAGAATGTCCTGCTGGGATTTATCTGTCCTGGAGTGGAATTACCTTGGGGAAAACCAAAAACATTGAATGCAAAGCATAAAGAGAGCCATAGTTGGAGAAGCCCCTCAGCTTTGACCCTTAATTAAGCCAAGCTAATTACATAAATAAAAGATTATCCAAAGCTATCCCTATCAAAAGCATTCAAATTACTCTATGCTTCTGGCTGCAATTACACTGGAAAGTGGAAACTAATAAGGCTTTAGAGAGTGACCCTAATCGGGTGACGATAGGCTCAAAGGACGGCAATGCTTTGCCATTCTGGAGTGGGAACAGCCAATATGAGAATACAGGGCTCCAGCATCTTCCATAGTGCACCAGTTGAATACTAACATGCATATTTGATTGAGATGTTATTGTGAAATCCAAAGCTTTTTAAATGTTCACTAACTTTTTAAAATTAAAAAACTCCATGAAAAGATTGTTGATTTATAGCATGTCAGCATTCTGGGATGCTGAATATGTGGACCACAAATTGAAGCCTAGCCTTAGCAACTTAATAACTTAGTGGGTACCTGTCATGAAATACAAAGTGGGCTAGGGATGTATCTCAGTGAATATACGTTGAGTTCAATCCCTACTGCCACAAAAAAATAAAGGAAGAAAAAAGAAAAAGGGGAAAGAAGGAAAGGAGTCAACAATCCTTGAAATTTCTATGCTATCTTTATTTAAACACATAAATTTACAGCTGGCCAAACAGCTCAGTGGATTAAAGCAACTGCAAGCAGGCTCAGGGACTGGGGGTTCTATCCCTGGGGCCTGCCATGGCAACCCCAACCCCAGGGGGAGGGAGGGTGCTGAGACAGCAATTGAGACTGGGCAGGGTGGCGCGCGCCTATAATCCCAGCTCTTGGGAGGCTATTAACAGACAGATCACTGTAAGTCCAATCTAGTACTGAGAACCTGAATACCCTGTAGACCCTTCCCTAAAAATGCAGAAGATAGATAGATAAATAAATAAATAAATAAATAAATAAATAAATAAATAAATTCAAAGCAATGCTTATGGGCTGGGTGTGGTGGTGCACACCTGTAATTCCAGCACTTGACAGGCTGAGGTAGGAGGTTTGTCATAAGTTTGAGACCAGGCCAGGCGTGGTGGCACACGCCTGTACTCCCAGCACTTGGGAGGCTGAGGCAGGAGGATGAGTGCAGGTTCGAGACCAGCCTGGGCTACAAAGTGAACTTGAGGCCAACCTGAACTGCATAGCAAGACCCTGTCTCAAAAAGACAAAAAACAAATAAATACATACATACATACATACATACATACATAAATAAATAAGTTTGAGACCAGCCTGTGCTACAATGTGCCTGAGCTGCATAGTGAAGCCCTATCTCAAAAAGACATAAAAAAAAGCTTATGTATGTAATTCAAAACTACTACAAACTTATTATATCATATAAATTAAAATCAGTGGGGTCTTTTTATTCATAGTTAATATCTAGCATAATTCCAGATAATAAATGTGTAACTCTGAGCATTTTGCCAGAAGCGTCCATGCCATGAGGAAGAGGCCCTCCAGATTTCCATGAAGTTGGATCAAGACAATGAAGTTGTCAATATTTGCTGCATTCCATAGTGTTACCTTCAACTTAGTTGCTTAGATGATCAGATATATTCATGCAAAATTGGAAAAAGAAAAGAAGAAATGTTACAACAAAGTAAGAAGAAAAAGGGAAAGATGAAAAAAGAAAACAAAAAAATTAAATGTTTAATGCTCCTTTCCATAGACCAGCAGAGATCCATAGTTTAATTATTTATCCAAGCTATCTTGAATACACACATAGCTATATCGTTTTCCCCCATTTCCTCTTCTGTCCTTCTCCTCATCTAACTACTTTCTTCCTTCTGGAAAGATTCATTCCCTTTCACACTATTTATTGCATCCTTCAGATTTTATTCACTCTATCAGGATCTTACACTAGGGAGACAATACAGTATTTGTACATGCAGGTCTTACTCACTTCACTTAAGAGTATGGTCTCTAGTTGCATTGATTTACCAATAAAAACCTCAAATTTATCTTTTTTAGCTGAATAATATTCCATTGTGTAAATATACTGTATACTTAGGAATCAATTTCATGAAGTAAAGTATTTATATAGTGAAAATTATAGTACTGTGAGAAAAGAAATCAAAGAGGACTTCAGAAAATGGAAAGAGATTATTTGCTCCTGCATAGCAAGAACCAATGTCATAAAAATGGCCATTCGCACAAAATGGTTATACAGATTCAATGAAATCCCGATTAAAATACAATTAGTATACTTCAGAGACTTAGAGAAAAAATTCCCAAAATGTGTCTGGAACCAGAAGACATCCAGAATAAAAAAAAAAAAAAATGATCTTGGGAAGCAAAGGAAAATCATGAGGCATCGTAATCCCTGATTTGAAATTATACACAAAGCTCCTTAGTGGCTGGGGAGATAGCTCCGAGGCACAAGTGCCTGCTGGGCAAGTGCAAGGTCGTGAGTTTGAACCCTGGTCCCACAAAAAAAAAAAAAAAAAAAATCAGCATGGTACTGGCATAAAAATAGACTTGAGGATCAACGGAGCAGATTAGTAGATGCAGACACGACCACATGCAGCCACCTTATCTTTGATAAAGGGGCCAAGCATGTTTACTGGAAGAAATGTAGTCTCTTTAATGAAGATACAAGAAAAACTGGCTTTGCACATGCTGAAGGCTAAAAGCAGACCCATGTCTATCACCATGCACTAAACTACAGTTAAAATGGTCAAGATTTAAACAATAGAAACACTAGATCTCCTGGAGGAAAATGTAGGTATAAATATTAAAGATATAGGAGTAGACAGAGAATTCATGAACAAAAACCAAACTGCACAGCCAAGACGTCAAAGACTCAAAAGTAAGTAGGATGTCATCATTTTGACAAGCTCCTCCACATCAAAAGAAATGGTTCACCTCTTTGTGAATTTTATAGTCTAATAAGGAATATGAAGAAAGAAGAGAAAAGGACTCAGGAAAAGGAAGAGAAGATAAGAGATGAGGAGGAAGAGAAAGAGATCTGCACAACTATAAATCCTCAAGTATACAAAGTAAATTGTAAGGGAACCAAAATGGTGGAGTGTCAGCAGCAAAATTTAGCCTCTCTTATACCTGGAATCCAGACCTTTGGAAAATAAATGTTGATAGAAGAAAGAAAGAAAGAAAGAAAGAAAGAAAGAAAGAAAGAAAGAAAGAAAGAAAGAAAGAAAGAAAGAAAGAAAGAAAGAAAGAAAAGAATTGGATGTCAGGAAGGAACTGAGAGAAAAGTTAGAAACTGTGGGAGAAGTTTGAGAAACAGAGCACAACTCAGAGAAACGAATGAAGCATGCTTTAAGCTCCCCCTGCCTCCCAGGAAGCAGAACCCACCTCCACAGACTCAGGTGAACCTCAGACTTTCTCCAGGGAGAAGCGATAGAGCATATCAGCAGCGCTAGGCCCCTAAAAAAGCCAACTAGTATTATAAGCTTCAAAAACAGGATGAGGTTTTACTCCGAAGTAATACCTTCCACAGCTAGAGAAGGAATCCACTATAGTGCTTACGATACTGCCTGAGATTATACTCAGGTGCCATGTCAGGAAGGGATTGATTAAGGATTGATTATGGACAACTGAGACTCAGAACAATTTAAAGAAAACTTCACCTCAGAGTTCCCAATGCAACCTTCCCACAGTGACTGGGTAAGAAATTGCTAAGGAAGCAATCGCAGATGGTGTGGGCTAAATGTAAACCCCTAAGAAGCTTAAGCTCAGGCTTCGAAGGCCCCATCCTCAGTGGTGGGAAGCCAGAGCACTCTCAGAAGCAGCTAGATCTGAAAGTCCTACAAGTAAGTACTGTGCACCACTTTAATCCTTGCCCTGCTTAAGAAAGAAAGAAAGAAAGAAAGAAAGAAAGAAAGAAAGAAAGAAAGAAAGAAAGAAAGAAAGAAAGAAAGAAAGAAAGAGAAAAGAAGAAGGAAAGAAAGAAAGAGAAAAGAAGAAGGAAAGAAAGAAAGAAAGAAAGGAAGAAAGAAAGGACCTGATAGATTCCCTGCTGAATTCTACAAGAATGTTGGGGAAGATCTAACTGATACTCTTCAATCTATTTAATAAAACTGAAAAGGAAGGAGTATTTCCGTAGTCATTCCTGGAAGCTATAGCTCTGATTCCAAAACTAGAAAAGAGAACTATAGGCCAGTCATTTCAATGAACATAGACATAAAAATTCCTAACAAGAAAAAAAAAAAAAAAAAAGCAGGCTGGGGAGACAGCTCAGTAGAATAAGCACTTACCTGGCAAGTACAAGGGCCTGAGTTCAATCCCCGGTCCCCTCCTCCCCTAAAAAGAAAGAAAACAGCAAAATAAACTTAACAGACACTTCTCAGTACAAGTGGCCAGTAATTACAGAGTGCACCCAAAGAATGTATACACACTGAGAGTAATATACCATGGAGCACTGTTCTGCCATGAAGAGGGATAAACTTGGGTCGTGTATAGAAAAATGGGTACAGCTCAAGACCGCAGTGTTAAGTGAAATAAATCACACCTTTAGGCTTAAATATTGCATGGTTTCTTTCATATGAGAAACTCAAATTATAAATAAAGAGCAAGATAAGTGATGGATCAAAGGAGGATGGGAGATAGAGCTTTTCTAAATGAGAAGAGAACTAAAAGTTTGATGGAGGGAGCCAAAGGGTAGAAAGGGATGGAAAAACATTTAGGTGTGTTCTGTATGTGTACTCACTCCCCACAAGGAACATGATCACTATGTACTACACACAAGTACTAACGAAAAATAAAAGTCATTCAAAATGTAAGTTATTAATAACAATTAGGAAAAAAAAACCTAATGGCTAAGATAGACAAGAACTAGGCATAAATATACACATTACAGCAAGCAGCTAGTAAGATAATATTAAAGTTGAGAGCTGAGAAAGGAATACTGCCTATGCAGAGTGCACAAGATTAGCCACAAGATTAGCAAAGTTAGACCTCGAGGAAGGAATGAGTTATACATGTTCAAGGATCTAAGAGAAAGTAAGTGTGATTAAAACACAGTAACCAAAGAGAACAGAGGGTGGGGCTGTTGAAATAGCTCAGAGGCTTAAGCACCTGCCTGGCAAGTATAAGCATCTGAGATCAATCCCTGGTACCGCATGCCACGCCTGCCCCAGAACAGGGTGTGGTAGTGCACACCTGTAATCCAGCACCAGGGAGGCTGAGACAGGAGGATCACTGTAAGTCAGACTGCACAGTGAAACCTTGTATCATCAACCAAAAATAAATACATAAAAGTAAAAAGCAAAGAGAAAAGAGATAAAGAATGAAGGTTGAGGAGGACAGGTCTCAGACCTCTTCTCATAATGACATTTGTGATTTTGAGAGAGAAGTCAGAAAGATGTCAAAGGATATGATAACTTCAGTATTTTAAATGATAAGAATTATAGTAGACTTGGGAAATGGTTATGTCCACAGTCTCACTGGAATTGGTAGGAAATCTTCCTCTCTCTCAAACACCATGTGAAAGGGAAGCTGGAATGGAGAGTTTACTAGAAGGAATTTGGAAAGCAGCGACCTTAAGATTTCTTTTTGAGCCGGACATGGTGGCACATGCCTGTAATCCCAGCACTTGGGAGGCTGGGGTAGGAAGATCAGTGTGAGTTCCAGACCAACCTGGGCTACAAAAGTGAGTTCAAGGCCAGCCTGAACTGCATAGTGATTCCCTATCTCAAAAAGACAAAAATGTATATTTATTTATTTTTGCAAAACATAAAAGACCAAAGTGTATCTATATTCTGAAGATACTGAATGGTTCAGGGAAAGAGGAAAGGTTGATGAGAAGCATGGAGTCGGTACAGATCACAAACCCAAGTTTAAATACAAAGAGAAGCAAGGTAGAACAACAAATATTGTGTGCGAATACAGGTCAAAGAATAGTTTTACTGGTGGGAGCTTTGTAACCACTTTCACCTGTTCTTCAGCTCAAAATCCCTGAGCTACTCCTTCATATGCATTTGCTATTTATCCTCTGCAGCTTTCTAGATTTAAACCATCAGCATACCTTACCTGCTTTAAAATTCCCAAGGAGAATTATTTTTCTAAATCCTTAGTGCTTACAAAAACTTGGCTGCCAATTCAATCTAAAGAGATTTTAGCAGCATAGCACTATAATTTTATTTACAATATTGTAGGCAAAATGTTTTAGGATAAAAAATACATTAAAAAGCCACAAAAATGTCAAGATTGAGAATCACTGCGTATAATTTTCCATGCATTTTCCTCAGTAGTTTTATTAAATTATTAGGGCTTTGATATTCATTATTCAATCCATGACACTTCCACTTTTAGTAATGATGTGGTAGATCAAACTATTTCTTGGAAATAATATCTCCAGTGTTTCATAGAATGTGTATCTCCTACAGAAACATCTTCCTATATTCACATATTCCTTCATTTGTTTTCCATTGTTCAATTAAGAAAAAAATAGGAAACAAAGCAGAAGGTGTAGTTTGTGCCTTGCCCAGCTGGGTAAATAGACCATTTTCAAATACAGTAGCAAATGCTTTGTTAGTATAAAATAATTTCTAAGTCTTAAAATCTAAGTTTACTAAGTTATTTTACACTCTGCTATCATCAGTCAGCTGTCCGATATAGAAAATACATAATTTAGATAAAGCTTGAGTGGCTATAGCAATCACCACAAATCACCAGTTAGTGGGCTCCTTGGAGGTGTGAGACAGTCTGAGAAGTCCTCTTCTCAGATAAACAAAGGAGAGGAAGAGGGAGATGAAGAGGAAGAGGAAGAGGAAGAAGAGGTCGTGTTGGTGTTGTGTCAGAGTCAATAGTTAAATGTTGCTCAGACCATCTGTCGTCCCTTTGGGTGGCATCCATGGGTGTCAGGAAAGAGTTCATCTTTTTTACTGACATCACACAATGTGAAATTTTTTTTATTTATGGATGTCATCAAATCTCATTGATGTCAAAATTAGTCTAAGTAAAGGAACTATGTACTAGAGAAGATTCAAATACAGTTTTAGAAATCTCTAAATGAAAAAGACAAAAAAAATCCAAGTTTTAAAAGTCTTTATACCAATGAGAAGGTTTGTACTAATGTTGTTTAGACATGATATCACAGCTACATCTTTTTCTCTGAATAATTACTATGAAGACAATAACATGCAGTGCATTATCGTCACTGTCATACTAATCTGTTTCTAAACTGTTTCATTGCTATTTGATCTTTTTCTCATTAAAATGTAAAAGATAAAAAATAATAAAATTTATATGAATAAAAAATAAAAAATGTTAGTTCCTGACTCCCTAAAGCTCCAGTAATTATTAATTAGTTACAAATAGTTAGAAGTGTTGACAATGCATGTGCCTATATAAAATGAAACATAAAATAATTTAAAAAGAAACCTTTCTAACTTCTACAGAATAAAAGTCTTTCTCCTAAAGCATGAATATCAGATTCCTAATCTTATCCATCCAACTGTTTCTCTCTTCACTGCAAACTATCTTCCTTCAAATGTGAGGTCTGAGTTAGCAAATGCAGGTACTAGGTTAATCTGAATGCCCCAAAACTTTTTCCAAAGAATAATTAAGCTCACATCAGGACTCAACTACATATCTACTAGAATGGCTAATATTAAAACCAAGATATTAATGTTGATAAGAATGTAAACTCCTACATATTGCTGAAATGTGTATAAAGTGGTATAATTAATTTAGATTACCATAAGGCATTAGTGACTAAAGCAAGCAATGCACCAATATGTGTTGACCAACTGATTTTCCAGCAGGTATTAGGAATGATTTGCATCAATTTCCAATTAGATATCAGAAATACTCTTCTGATATCTAATTTCAAGATGCTGGTGTAATGTCATAGAACATGGATTTGAGAAGACAGGTGCAGAATCAGTTCTCCTGAGTCAGGCCGCACTACCCCTCCTTAACTCTGACTAGAGCTAAACTCACAAGCCTGCAGATTTTCTCTTAACCACCTAACAGTTTACTCTAAGCATCACCTGTGAAGTGCATTTGTTTACATGACAGCTATGCCAAGTGTGACGACGTGGGCAGGGGTCTTCCAACCAGTCAATTCTTGTATTGGATAAGTTTGATTAAATTATCATTTTTATATGTTATATTACCTTATAAAAATTAACAAAAAATGTGCAAGCATGATCATCTCATGCTTAAATAATTGGACGGGTAAATGGTTAATTCTAATTAACCACTAAAATGCACAAAGGCATTCACCAAAAACTACCCAGAGAAACGTTCACAGAAACATTATTTATAAAAACCACAGTTTAGCAACAGCCCATTTTTCCCTGAGCCATACAATCTTTCTATGACAGTTCTGGATTTCTTTTCATATGGATCCCAAGTATTAGAAAAACTCAGGAGTCTCCATAAAGAAGAATGTGGTATACTACCTCACTGTAACAAAATGCCTTATTTTGACAGAATAAATGATCTGAAGTTGTAATCTCTAAAGACACTGACCCCCACACATGAGCATCTGTCAATATCATGCACAGTGTCTTCACCTGTGCTACTCATTTTCGAGGACAGGACACAGTCTCCTGTTATTCCTCTGGATTTCAATGGAGCAATCCTGAAACCCTGCTTTCATCATGGCTCTTCTAAAAGCAATTCTTCTTGCATTCTCTGAGAAAACAGATCTCTAAAATCCTCAGATAGTGTCCTAGGTGTAAAATGAGCAATTATCTGAGGACATCAAAAAAACTGCTCATGTGCAGTCTCCTGTCTATTGAAGCCATCGTTCTCTTTCTTCTCGTGTAGTTTGAAGCTGACAAGGCATTTCATTAAAATTAAAACAAATCCCCTACGTATCAATCAAATTATTACCAGGAGTTCTATTAAATGCTTGTGAGCATTTAAATCTCTTGAATTAAAAAAAACTATATTATGCTAGGAATTGTTTTGAAACATGCTAGATTTAATAATCCCTAGCAGTATGAGAATGATATACACAATTTTTTTTGTCTTTTTGAGACAGGGTCTTGTTATGCATTTCAGGCTGACATTGAGCTCACTTTTGTAGCCCGGGCTGGTCTCGAACTCGCACCAATCCTCCTGCCTCAGCCTCCGGAGTGCTGGGATTACAGG
The DNA here is from genome assembly GCA_004027025.1 of Myocastor coypus. Classification (NCBI taxonomy): domain Eukaryota; kingdom Metazoa; phylum Chordata; class Mammalia; order Rodentia; family Myocastoridae; genus Myocastor; species Myocastor coypus. The sequence continues at coordinate 43,771 of PVJA010010120.1, forward strand.
CGTGTGCCACCACGCCCAGCTGATATACACAATTATTGTACCAAGTTATGGAAGCTGATGTAAAATTTTATACTACCTAATTAATTTGAGAGACATCGGAGGAACTATTATTTAAAACAGCAAAAAAAAAAAAAAAAAAAAAAAAAAAAAAAAAAAAAAAAACTGCCTCCAACTGTAATTTTTTTTAAATGACCTTCTAATATGCTTGGAGTTTTAACTTAAACACAAGAAGAATCTGCTTTCTTATACAAAGCAAAGGCATTATTTATTGGAAGCAAGATAAGAAAGAGTGCAAAAGAGAGAAATGGAAAAATACAAGAGAAGATCTAGAGTCCTCCCAAACACAGCTGGTAGGGGCAGGCCTGGGTTAGCGAGAATTGGTAATAAAGGAAGAAGGGAGGTTGAGGATTTTGATCAGTGGGAACCCCAGAGAGGAGACTCACACAGTTCATGGTTAAAAAGAGATTAAAAACAAAATGCTTGTAGAAGAGGTAGCAAAGAGAGCCAGAGGCATTTTTGTTTGTTTGTTTGTTTGTTTCTTGTTTTTTCTTTAGGTAATGAGAGCCAGCAAAAACATGAACAATGATCAAGCTCTAACATTTCGCACTTCAGCAGAGACTCCTTCCAACAGCTGAAGCTGAGTGACTTCATAGCATTTGAACTAACTTCAGAAGATGTTTTAAAAGTGACTTTCAAGGAATGAAGAGTCCCTTAAATGCCATAGCTAAATAAACGCTGTTAATAGGAAAGTTTTATAATTAGTTGAGATTTTTCGGTGATTGCTTTTCCTCAAGAGATGGCTTTATTTCATAGGCCAGATGGTAACACTGACCCTTATTAACACAAATTAAGCTGCACATATCACCCAAATTGTGCCACATAGTTTTTTCCAAGAAAAACAATAAATATTATCAGTCCAGCCTTACACAGAAGGTTCTGCTCTAATAAAAAGAAAATAGATCATCTGAAAAGATTAATTTATCCATCCATACCCAGATCTGAATTAGCCATCTAATTCCTATGTAAATATAAAAACATAATTTTGTGTTAAATATTTATTGAAGAAAATGAAAATTAAAACTATTGGGCTGAGTTCAGTTCTTTGGTAAATTATAGCACTGATACAATAAGGTAGGTCAGACAGTTAAAAATTCCTTAAAGTTGATCAAGAAAAATCAGGTCTGGAGTATTTTCATTTCTGAAATCCAACAAATGAATGAAGTTCTTTTTATTTAAAGATGTTTAAAAGCTTCCAATTTGGGTAGTAATCATGCTGAAAAGTATTCTTTATATACAGTGGAGAATGAAAAACTAAATAGAGAACATTACAAGAAACATTTGCACTAGCAGTAATATGAAATTATGAGAAGTCAAAGCAGATACATAGGAAAGCAAATGCAACTAAGATTAAGAGGGTTCTATTGACAAGTGGATAAAAGAGATATACCTCAAATGAATGGCTGACAAAATCCACATTAGCTACTCTTTATTTTGAAGTGATATTTTCATGATTGATCTAACAATGGATGCAAATTTTTACTCATATGCCCTATAATGTAAAAATCACTCAAAAATGACCAATCTCAAACTCTAAATACAAACTCCATGATTTGTCATCTGAAAAACATGACCCAGAATCTTACAGAGAATACTGGTTAAGAACGTAGTCCCCAGAGGCGAGATAGATACCTCGGCAATCTAAGCACCTGCCTAGAGTGTGAGGACTGGTGTTAGATCCCTGATACTGCACACATGCTGGCTCTTCGCTCAGCTGACCACCTAAACACAGGTGGTGCAAACCTGCAATCCTAGCACTGAGGAGGTTGAAACAGGAGAATCACTACAAGTCTGAGCTGCGTAGCAAGACCTTGTACCAAATGAGAGAGAGAAGAGAGAGAGAGCAAGAGCAAGAGAGAGAACCCTGGAGATATGCAGCATAGGTTCCCATACCATCTCGCCTCTTCACATTGGTATTATCAAGGTTACTAAACCTCTGTGGACCTCAGTTTCTGCATGGTAACACAACCATAACATTAGCAGAATATTCAATAGTCATTTCACTCACAGATGCTACCAAATTTTGTATTTGTCTTCTGAACTTGCCACAACTTGGGGCCAAATCCTCCACTTTGGAGGACTAGAAAGAGTTCTTCATCAATTAACTCAGTATCCACCAGGTTCTCAGTAATAATAACCCAAAAAGCCATCATATATTCTCAGTAGGCAAGTAAGAAAAGTATTCCATAAAAAAACCCATGAAGTAAACATTATCATACCCATTTTTAGATGTCAAAACTGAAGATTAAAAGAGTAACTGTCCCAACTTTTTTTAAATCTTCTGAATCCTAGCTCTCTTCTCCCCACTCCAGCTGCATGTGCTGACACAGCAGCAGAACTCCTGGACTTCGCAGTCCGAGCAGTCAGGCAGAGGGGAGCCTCAGCCTGGCCTTCTGCCTCTTCGATCTTCTCAGGTTCTCAAGGGATGGGACACTGCTCACTTGCTTGGGAAAGGGCAATTTGCTCTATAAGCTGAGCTCTTCCAGATCTAATGTTTACAGAAATAATGTTTACTCAAATGTTTGGGCATTCTCTAAGTTGACACACAAAATAAACTATCTTAGAAACTGTTGTTCATCTCTAATTTGCATCCAGAGAGCTTATAAATGAGATTTTTAGAACAAAACTTTAATTTAAAAAAATTTTAGCCAGGCGTGGTGGCGCACGCCTGTAATCCCAGCACTCGGGAGGCTGAGGCAGGAGGATCGGTGCAAGTTCGAGACCATCCTGGGCTACAAAAGTGAGCTCAAGGCCAGCCTGAACTGCATAGTAAGACCCTATCTCAAAAAGACAAAAATAAATAAATAAATAAATAAATAAATAAATATTTTAATTACAGGTGGTCACCAACTTATCTATGCTCAATTTATGATTTTTCAGGCAATCTGATGATACAAAAGCATAGACATACAATCATTTGGTTTTTCCCTTTTTACAGTAGTCAACAATTATGATAGAATAAGGCTTTATTGTAAAATGAGATTTTTGTTAATTTTTATCCAGATAAAGGCTAATATCTGTGCTGTATGTACAGTTAATGGCAACTAGGCTAGGTTGCAGCAATGAGTAAGTAAGGAGTATTAAACGCATTTTAATTTATGGTATTTTCAACTTGCAATGAATTTATCAGGTTGTTAATTTGCCCTAAATTGAAACCATCTGTATTTATTTTGTTTTGCAATCTTTTGTCTCTTACTTCTCCTATGTATGAGATGGTAACACATAGAAAGAAGTAATTCTTACATTATAGAACAGTGATGAATATTTATAAAATATAATTACTCAGCTTTCAAGAATATTAATGATGGCATATACATCAAGATACAAATATATTAACATAACAATACCAATCACTTAAGCTCTAGTACATGTATTTATAATCTATAGCAATATAGAGGAATGAAAGGAATACAGTAACAAAAGCATCAGCACCTTGATAAAATAGGCTCAAAATAATTTATACTAGGTGCTTTGACTCCAAAATTTCCTAGATTTGCTGTTTGGTGGAAACTAACTCAAATAAGGATGAAAGAGCATAGTGTGTGAAAACAAAATGCAAAAGCATGAAACAGAAGCATGTTGCAAACCAAAGGCCATAAACTACTTCTCAACCACAGAGAAAATACAACTAAATGCTGTTGAATCTTTTTCTCAACAGACAGCAAAGCATTTTTTTTCTATGTATAATGGTGTGGAACAAGAAAAGGAATGTGATTTTAATATTAAATGATATTACCAGCATTAGTTAAAGACTACTTTTCTCATTGATATACATGCAGTTCAATCTCTGAAAATTCTGAGTCTCATGTGAAATATTTAATTTCTTAGATGACCTCTAGTGGTCATCCAAGACACACATTAGCATGTGAAATAAGAGCTGTTCCTATGACCAAGAATAAAGTGATCGAATAACAGAGAGGTCCCTGAAAATGTCTTTCAAATGTAATAGAAACTCCCACCTGATAAAATAAATGTAGAGTATGTCAGAAACACTTGGCTATATATATTCATTACTCCTAAAATTCTATTTTTAGGAAAATGTCCTAAAATATTGACAAAGTTTCAAAAATACAACTAGAGACATTACTATTAGAATGGCTTAACAACAGAGTATAATGGCCAATAACGCCAACTGATTAGACAAACTGTGGGTCATCCATATCTTGATATATTGATGTGGCCACCAAGAATAATGATGATGTATTTGTTGAAACAAAAAATGTTAACAAGGGGGGGGTAAAAAAAACGTTAACAAAATATTGTTAAATTACAAAGTCAGTTAAAATGATGGTAAACTATCTTAAGTACAATAATATTTTAAAATAAGGTTGTTACACCACTGACCCTCTGGAATTGCGATGTTTTTAACTTTTGAAATTCACAGCAAAATATTATTATCAACTACTGGAAGAGTAATTATAGAAAGGCCATACTCAATAGGCACAGCTAATCTAAGTCAAGTTGAAAGGGCTCTGGTACTCAAAATCATCTTCCTTGGGACATCTGAAATGTTTCTTGGATAAAAAATAAACAGTTGAGAAATTTCAAGAAAATGCATCAGCAAGAGAAATGCATTGAAGTGCAGAAATAGCAAGGCTACATTACAGCTAGTACATGTGATTGTAAAGTAGGAAAATAAGCCTAAAATTAAAGATGATGTAGATTCTCGTCTTCCTCACTGTCACATTCCTTCGAGCATGGGCCTCCTCTGTCGCACATTGCTGGAAAGTGGTTTCTTGAAGGCGCCTAAAAGCATCCACCCTTGGAAACCTTTGTAAGAAAAGTGGGCTTTGTCAGGATTGCACACATTTGGGTACTGAATAACTTGCTGCACCTGACTTATTAGAAGTAATTTAAGTAAATAAAAGATAACCAAGATCAACTTCTCTCTACAGAGATGACCACACTCCCAGAAAGTAAGTAAATTTGACTCATGGTTTAACAGGCTCCATGTGCCATTCTGCCTTGGAGCCAACTGAGTACAGATGAAACCTTCACAAACCATGAGCTACAGAAACCTTTTCTCCCTTAATTTGGGTGTTGGGTATTTTATCCCAGCAATAAGTGAACTAGGGACCTAAGACATACATGTACATCACCTCTACTCACACTCTCTAAAATTCTACCTGCTCACAAAACATTTCCTGAAGTCCTAATGCATACTTAAGTAAGGAGAAGCTGTGAAAATTAATGCATTATAAGTGCAGAGAAAACTCTATGGCAATGTCCCTCTGGCACGCTGCATTTGGCAATGCCAACCCCCACCTAATTTGCATGATGAAACACATCCTGACTGGAGAAATCCAGGCAGATCACCTCAAAGAAGCACTCTGCAGAGAATGCCCTATGGGCAGAAATTTCTTCCATCGGTAGTGAATGTATTATAAGCATATGCTATGTTTCATGTTCCTTGACATGACATAGCCAGGAGTTCTGAGCTGCAGAACATTTTTGTCAAGTTATTTTATTTTTGTCATGTGGTTAATGAGTAATTAAGCATGAAGAACAATTCTAGTATTGTTCCGTATGAGTAAAACCAGGGAAAATTCAGTCTTGGGGAGTAGAGAGAATTAAAATGAAAACAGTGCTAGGTTGAAACATTTTATAATTTCTTTTAAACCTTGAGAGAGTTTAGATATCAAATGATTAGCTAAATTAAGCCACTTGGCTGCCTCCTAGAGCCAAATTCATAAAATAATTATTGAAAAATTAATCCACTGTATTAACTATTTCTGTGTAGCAAATCACTTTAAAATGTGTGTGGCTTACAAGCATGATCTCAGTTTTTCCAGTCATGCAGCCAGGCGCGGACTAACTGGGTCCCATAGCTGTGAGCCTCTTTCAAGGCTACAGTCATCTCAGGGTTCATGTAGGAAAAGTCTATTTCTAAATTGTGCCTGTGGCTAGTCGGAGATCTCAGAGCTTAGTGGATTGGACTCTGGCCTCGGGTTCTCATGGTTGGAGATCAGCTCAGTTTCTGGCCACATGGACCTCTCCACGGAGAAGCTCAGCACGGCAGCAAGTACAAGAACACGAGGAAAGCAAGGAAAAGAAAGCCAGCAACACACACACGACCTGACCTCAATCACTCTTGCTGTTTGGTGTTTGTTCTTTGGAAGAAGTGCACTGTGCTCAGCTCAGGCTCCGGGAGAGAAGTTAGACACTAACGAGAACCATGAAGTGGATCCTCGGAGAGCCAGGACAGGTGCTGTCCCCTACAGTCATTCTACCTGTAACCTTTGCCCTCACTGCAAAGAGTCATGTACAGCTTTTGTTTGTAATAATAAAGCCCACTAACATAATTACCAGGGGATCTCAGTTAAAGAAGAAAATAAAGCTAGCAGGTAGCATATAAGACAGTTATCAATTTCCTAGAAACATTATTTCCAGTTTGGCCTCAATTATTCATGTCACATTTCTTTCTTTCCCCAGAAAGATGATATCAAAATTAACATTCAGTGCTGGAAGTCACTGACCTTTCAGCACTTAATGGTATTCAGCTACACACTGACTATTGAAATGTACAGTATCAAAGTCAAAAGTTCAGCTTGAGAATCAGCTGCCTTCCTTCCTAATAAATAGAGGAGAATTGCTTGTATTTAACTGTTAATGTGGGGGCTGGGGAGATAGTTCCATGGCACAAGTGCCTGCCTGGCAAGTGTAAGGTCATGAGTTAAAACCCTGATCCTGAAAAAAAAAAAAATTACATACAAATATAGCCCTAAAATGCCCCTACAATAAATAACTCACAATGGGTCCTTACAGTGAGCTAAATACTGTTCTATAACAATTAATTACTTAGTACACATATTAGCCTATATGCTTAGTAATGTATGGGTATCTTGAGGTAAATTCAAGAAATCACTATTAATTAGTAGCTATTAATATTACTAACGTATATGAAGTGACACTTGGCAATTAGGTGAAAATTAGTCAACTGTTTCAAACTTACAGTTTCTTCCTTTCCTATTTAAATGCCATTATTTAAATCCCATTGAATACAAAAGATGTCAAGAAAAATTAGAGAAAATATGCAGCTACTTCCTATTTCTTAAAGAGACTGATTTATCTAGACTTTGAATTTATTAATTTGAAATAAAATAACATGCTTGGAGAGTACTTGTTTTATTTCTACTTCAAGAAATAATGTTTTTGACTTTTTTTTTTTTTTTTTTGTATTTTACTACAAGGTCTATAGGGTCTCACTATGTAGATCAGACTTGTAATGATTCTCCTGTTTTCAGCCTCCCAAGCTCTGGGCTCACAGGTGTGCACCACCATGCCCAGTCTCAGTTGCCATCTCAGCACACTGCAGCATCAGGACCAGCACAGCACGCTGGGGATTGAACCCCAGCGACTGACCCTGCTTAAGCAGGCACCTTAGTCCACTGAGCTATCTGGCTTGCCTTAGAATTATGTTTTTAATTTTTATTTTATTTTAAAGAGTAAAAATCAAAACAAAAACAAATAACAGAAACAGAGTAACATACAGTGTATACATTATAGAGTTTCAAAGCAAAAATAGATAATTAATAATAGCTGTTCGATTGAGGACGGCAATGTGTAATACAAAAACCATGCTTGAATGTCTCTCATCTTGGTCTTCTATATGTGTACCACTGTTAATGCCTTATCAATTATTACTATACTCTCATTAAAATAAGTTGTTTTGAAAAATAAAAAAAACAAAGACAAGAAAATAAATAAGGTTTCTTGAAAGCAAGTGGTAGTATTCAATTATTTTCCCAATTTTGCATAACTATATGTGTTAATTTGAGAAACAGATTTGACAAGGAAAATAGATACTAGAAATTACTCTTGGAATTCACAGAATTTCTTTTTATAACAACATCACTTGTATCCCCTCATCATACAACTTGTTACTTGTATTATCCTCTACATAAGCACATTCTTATAGAATGAATGAATGAATGAATGAATGAATGCTATCGATCTGTTTCTTCTGATGTAGCACTCATTAATAACACTATATAAGCCGGGCGTGGTGGCGCACGCCTTTAATCCCAGCACTCGGGAGGCTGAGGCAGGCGGATTGGTGAAAGTTCGAGACCACCCTGGGCTACAAAAGTGAGCTCAAGACCAGCTTGAACTGCATAGCGAGACCCTGTCTCAAAAAGACAAAAAAAAAAAAAAAAAAAAAAAAAAAAAAAAAAAAAAAAACACTATATAAAAGATACACACTCACGATTGTATTGTAATTGTCATAAAAAAACTTTTCAAACATAAGATAAATGCTATATCATCAGCTCCAAATGTAAATTGTCTATTACACATCACATTTACAGTGCTCTACCTAGGCTAAAGTTTAAATTTTAAAGAACTTCACAGGCAATAAATTCATGAAATAATTGTTTTAAAATACTTGCAGTGTAAGAAAGTAAAATTTAAATCTCTCATACATTATTGGGACTTCTAATAGGCAATCTCAGAAAAGCACAGCTTATATTTGCCTTAAATTTGGCTAATAAGCAAGTTATGAAACAATTACAATATCACTTCTCCTGCCATTCGTAATTGTTTATATTCTACAGATATATTTTTTTCTTAACAAAAGATGTTTAATTCTATGTTCATAGAAAAATTACTGACCACTACTCTTGCAAAATTTATAGTATATATAAATATATATATATAATTTTTTCAAGTCATTTTCAGATTAATGAATCAATAAATTCTGATACAGTAAGGGTTAATCCTAATTTCTTGTTTTCTCTTTTTAATGAAACAATTAGAGATACACTTTAACAAATAGGCTAGTTTGCATAGTACTGAAAGAGCACTTTCATATGAAAGGAAACAGCAGAAAATGTTCAGATAATAAAGAGAAATGATTTTATAGAAAAGTCAAAGATATTAGTAAAGAATGAATAACTCAGAAAGAAAAAGTTTTCCAGGATGCAGTAAGTCTTACTGAGGCAATATTTCACTTAAACATGCCTGCTTTCTAATCTGAGATCCTGTCATGGATTATATCATTTCCTTAGGCTCCTCTATTTTTTTCTCTGAATCTGGCATAGAGTCACTCATCACGGCTTTCATTGTCAACACCATCTCTGCACTTATCTGAGAAATTAGTTCTGATTTGATTTTTTTTTCCAGAGCCTCATTCAATTGTTTTGTTGCTACTACTTCAGTGAGACTAGTTTGGTGATTTTCAGATTGTCCCATCTCATTGTTCCCTGAGTTTGCCTTTGAAGAATTGGATATCTGGGGTTACATCATGTTTAAGTGTCTTCTCAGTTTATTTTTTAGTTTATTTCCTCAGATTATATTTGTAAATTGCCTGTGATGAGTTGTTTTAGTGCTAGTACTTAAAACCCTTAGGAAATGACTACTTCTTTGAGGTGTCTTCTAGGTGTAGCTAGATTTTGGGTTTTGAGTCTGTCATAAGGTCTTACTTCCTCAATTTGTTGGGGAAGAGAAATTGCTGCTTGCTTGGCCTGCACCTGACTCTTTGACACTGTGCCAAAGTATTTTCTGTGACGCTTAGTCAATCTCAGTCTTGAAATATCAGGAACAACAGCTGTTTAGAACAATTATGTCGTTTTTGGCTATAGTGGTACCATCAGCAATAACAACAGCATCAAGCACAGCCTACAAAATGAGGACTGAGCTAACCATTCATTAATTTCCCACTTTTAACCATATGAACAATATATATATATATATATATATATATATATATATATATCCATAAATACATCAAAATCTAAGACAAACCAGGAAAATATATACAATATATAGATCCCTAATATGTCGATTTTGCTCTCAGAACTTAAAATTTAAAATAGGGAGAAAATAGAGCAATGGAAGATAAGAAAGACATTAGAAGTAAAGTTGGAGGACAAATAGGGAGCACAGTAACTTTGGGAAACTAATGCAGAAGACTGGAGGGAAAGAGAGAAAGAAGAAATAAAAAGAACAGAACAGAACCATGGGGCAAAGATACAGCTCAGTGGCACAACTGACTGGCAAGTGCAAGATCCTGAGTGCAATTCTCAATACTCAAGAGAGAGAGAGAGAGAGAGAGAGAAAGAAAGAACAGAACAGAACAGAACAGAACAGAACAGATCAGAACAGAACAGAACAGAACCACAACCATGCAGAGTCTAGAATCTATGTACACACTCATACAAAAACAAGATCAAACAATGAAGGTTTAGGGGGAAAAAAAAGAGAGAAAAGAAAAAGAGCCCCAACAACAATAGAAACAAGAGAGAGAGAGAAGAACAAAATAAAAACATCCACTTCCAGGTTTGTCTCTGTTGTCACAGAGACAAACCCCAATCCATGTTGTTTTATCCCAGAAGTAGGTTATTGTCACGGTAATGGACACTCTCAGCAAGCCTGCAGCTTGTGGAGGAGACCAGACTTTTCACCTGAAGCAGTCAGTGCGCCTTCCATGGGCCCCAGCTGACATGGGAGCCGATAGATGGAGCCATCAGCCACTCTGAGTTCTGGGTTCTGTTGGTCCCACTGCACACCGGCTCCTGCCAATCACTGTCTCCTTCATGGGACAGCTGAGCCCTCAGTGCTCATCAGCTAGTGTGGTCCTTCGTATCTGCTACTCCCCTCTACTGGCGCACCTCTCTGGAGGCCTCCGGGGTCACCAGAAGTCACTGTGTGTCTACAGGTCTGAACCACTCCTCTTACACAGTGGGTCCTGTCTTACGGAGAACGTGCAATTGGCTACCTCTTTCTCCTTCACTGAAGTTTCTCTCCTCACTGTTTCCACTGGCTTCAGTTCACATTTCAGTCATTCCTGGGTGCAGGGCACCTTCTTCCTCCTTGCTGTCTTCCTCATGTTGCTATATCCCAGTGACTGGACAGCAAGTCTCACAGAGGCTCTTCTTGTCGCTTATCATTCTGCCACTGTGATGCTTCCCCAAGTGGCATTATTCAGTGTATATTGAGAGTAAACATGAGGCCAATAATGAACAAAAGGAAGTGGGAAAAAATCAATGTAGAAATGGCACAACACTGCAGAATGTAAAAGCCATCTCATGCTGGAGGAAATGTAACTCTAAAGTTGTAGCAGCCTTTCAATAAAGTCACAGTCACCAAGAGCATTCTTAGAAGAATTAAGACTGGAAAGATCCTTATCAGTAGATCTGTGACCCTGAAAGTAACCTTCCTTCTCCTTTCACTGGAGGCCAGGAAGGTACTCTCACTTATTTAAGGGGCAAAAATAGATATAATTCCTTCCTGCTGTCACTATTCAACCCTGGAGGAATGGAGTGTGTCCCTAGTGAGAGGAGGAAAAAAAAAGGGGTTCTTGCAGGTTTGTGTCTGGCTGTCTCTGGACTTTGCCCTATGTACATTTTTCCTTTGCTAATTTTGGTTTGTAACATCCTGTTGCAACATACCTTATGAAATTCCCCTGGTTCATAGAATGGGCATCTGCACAAGTTTACATACATGAACATATGGTGTGCATATGTTCTGCAGCCAGCAGTAAATAACAACACCTTACATTTTCTTTGCAATTTGGAATTTAACATAAAACAAATCATTTGGTCCTTGTAATTCATTATCAAATTTAGAAACGTTTATTTTTAACACTAAAACACACTTAAATACTTATTATTTTTTTTCCTCCATTAAAATAAAAATGTACTATATATTTTACTAAACCATATGCGGCTTCTTTTTTATCACAGTTTATATTTCTACTCATTAGTCTTCTAATATTGACAGAGTGTCTTGGTTGCTTTTTTCTCATTGCTGGGACAAGTATACCCAACACTAAAATTAAGTTCAGAAAGGTTTATTTAGATCACAGTTTGTGGGAGTTTCAGCCCATAATGGTCTGGCTCCAAGGCAGTTTCATGGTACAGGGGAAGATTTTAAGGCAGTTTCATGGTACAGGGGAAGATTTTAAGGCAGCAGAAGAAAGCAAAAGGAGGTGGGGAGAGTATGCTTGAGGGTTAGCTCAGTGGTTAAGAGCCTGCACGGACAATCCCAGTGGGGCACAGGGGATGATGGTTCAATTCCCAGACCTGCACTTAAGGCAGCTTGAGCCATTCAAAAAAAAAAAAAAAAAAAAATCCTTCTAGGGCCTGCCAAATAGCTCAGCGAATGAAAGCGCCTGCAAGGGGAGGTTGGGGGGAGGGGGTTCAATCCCCAGGCCTTCCTTGCCAGCTCTGCCCCAAGGGCCCACTGAGAGTGGGTGTCGTGGTGCCTGTAATCCCAGCTCTTGGGAGGCTGTAAACAGGCGGATCACTACAAGTCAGATCTATTAGTGAGACCCTGAACATGCTGGAGACCCTTCCCTAAAATACAGAGAAAAAGAAAGAAAGGAAGAGTAAAAGGGGGACAGCAAGCCTCTTCCTGTTTTCCACAGAAGGAAACCTATCGTCCCCTAGGGTGGATGCAGCCCTCACACCATCTATGCCTCCCTCCTTGCTCAGGATGAAGAGGTTTACAAACTGAGGACCCTGGACCCCTGCTGAGTCAGTTAAACTTCTAAATTTCTCAAGTTGACACATTGCATCAACTGTTACGTGTGAAATTTAGGAAATGATCACTTTAAGCCTAAAGCAATTATTTTCTCTGTTGCTAAAACACAGTTCCCCCTTCCAACTGTAAATATGAACTTAATCTTGAAGGTATCTCCATTTGTGCAACCATTCATTCACCTTCCTCTGATTTTTAATGATCACTTCCAAATTTTCCACATAGTTTTTATTTTCCTTACTTGAAAATTTCTAATTGATTTCCTATTCTGTTATTTTTCAAAGAATATACCAAATGCTAGGAGAGATCACAGGATCCAGCCTATAGTCGTACTGGTACCTATTGAAAGCCAAAATCAGCAAAGGAAAAATGTGCATAGGACAAAGTCCAGAGGAAGCTGGAGCCAAACCAAGAGTCCTCCCTGGTCTTTTCCTTCACACAGGATGCACTCAATTCCCCCAGTGTTGAATCAACAGCAGGTGGGAAATGCTGTTTGCCCAGGAAGTTCATTAGAGTCTGTTTCTATTGAGGTTGCACCCATAAGCATGCTCTGCCGAGTGCGGACCAAGTTCCCAGGTTCCCAAAAGGAAAACGGTGTTTTTCCAGAAGGAAAAACAGTGAGCAGCAGTGTTGAGCATGAACCACATTGTACAGGCTGGGAACAATGAGCCCTCCTATTAGTAAGGCAGTGTGAACTTTCCAGAATCCAAGTCTCTCCATGCCAGCCAAGAGACAAACTAGCAAGAAATCCTTCTATGACTCAGGCTGCTGTGTTAACCCTTTCCTGAACACAAGTCTGTCAACCTCCCCTCGTGTCTCCTCTTGAGTACCTTCTCCTTCTTTCAATGTTTCTAGAAGGGCAGGTAAGAAGTGTGCAACAGAATATTTACAAGCAATGTTGTAGAGTCCAAAATCCTGGGTTTTCACACTAACTGTAGTGATTGATACAGTGTGTCAACTTGGCTGAATGACTCAGCAGCCCGGTTCCCTGTTGATGGGAGCCTCACTCTGGGGTACAATTGGTTCTTCCCTGGAGTATCACCCGGGCCTGCCTAGGATATGACTGGATTTCTCCCTAGAACGGGATCAAGGGTCCGTCCTGGGGTATGATTGGTTCCACCCTAGGGCACAATGAGTCCACGTTAGAATGACTGAGCACAAAAAGACTTTTTAAAGGGCTGAAGGAGGAGTCAACGCTTCACTTCGTCGGAGAAGCTTCGGTCTTCGCATTCAGACTGGACTTCATCGTCTGGCTTGCAGCGCAGACTCTTCGGCCTCCAGCTTAGATCTCTCGCCTTCCGCCGCAGACTCTTCAGCCTCCATCTACAGACACTTCAGTCCTCCATTATGGACTCGTCAGCCGACAGAGAGTTACACGGAGTGCTGCAGTGAAGTCCAAGCCTTGGGATTGAATTCTTCAGTCCGGAGTGTGCAGACGCCCTGTGCGCGCTTCCTCATCTGACTCTGTGGCTATTCAAAACCCTGACCAATACAGAACTTGGTACCAGAGAAGTGGGGTCGTTGCTGTTACTATACCTGACAATGTGGATTATAAGCTTTTGGAAATGGCTTACGGGAAGAGATAGGAAAGGTTCAGAGATGTCTGCTGAAAACAAAGCAGTAGAATGGCTTCGGCTGTTCAGCTTGGGCGATTTTGGTCAGAGCTTAGACCACAAGACTGACAGAAGGCCTGCCTGTAAAGATCAGGCTGAGGAGGTTTCTGCTGGAAAAAAGGACAGCATTGGTCATTGGACTCCAGATGATTTGTGCTATGGATTGGCTGAAAGTCTTTCGGAATTTTGCTCGTGCCCAGAGACTTTGCCTAAGACTGAGATTAAGCATGGCGGACTGATTAATTTTTCAAGAGACATTTCAAAGCAGCAAACTATTGGGGCGGTGGCATGGTTGTTATTGGCAGCTTTTAGCCAGATTTATGTTGAAAGTCAAGAGAAAAGAGCCAAGCAGGATGATTTAAAATGTGAGTTTGGCCAGAAAGGAAACACCAGGAGAGCTATGGACTCCAAAGATGGAGCTGAGAGGATCTCCATTGCTGGGAA